>JAODAL010008840.1:97500-114708 GCA_025379985.1 Phyllomedusa bahiana | reverse complement strand
CTCTTGTTAGGAACAGGGGACCTTTTAAAAAAAGCAGCTATGAGGATCGCCACGCGCCCCGCAATGACGTTTCGGAGGTTTGCTCCTCCTTCCTCAGACCGGCGCAGTGGGATATTTTCATATGTCACTTTCAATATTTTTTTCAATTCTTTAGTCCTGCAGTTTTCACTTTGGCCACTATAGCTAAAAATAGTCTGACATTTACTGTTCTGTAGAGAAAGATTTTCAGTGTCTCCACATTATCAGTTAAAGCAGGATTAAACTGAAAGGTGACACCAATGTGTGTAGATTACAGCGCTCCCTCTCCTTCCTGCAAACTGACTTCTTCCCAGTTCACAGAGCATGCCCACAACAATCTCCTATAGAAGTCAATGGGACTGATTCAGTCCAAAGGCTCCTATGTGCATGAAGCTGCTGTAAAGCATCTCTCTAAATTCTGCTAAAGCAATGCAGGCAAGAATGCTGCCCCCACAATCATATATAGACGACTGAATTGAGAAATCTACCATCAGAAAATAAAAACAACTAAGAAGAAAAGAATGTGTATTCGTGTCTTGTTTTAAAGTAAAAAAAATTGGCGACGGATTCCCTTTAAAGGCCCATAAAAGATCAAAGCCAGCTCACTGCTCGATAGGTTTCAGGGCTGCACTGGCTAGTTCAATCTGTATATATGGTTTCACGCTTGTAATTTTTGTCAAGAAGATAAATAAAGAAATCCATTTTACAGCATCAGGTGCAGCTGGCATTCAAAGTTTTGCAGGCTTTCATTTACACAATCACCCCTTAGAATTATGTAAATCGAGAAGACAATCCTAGAAGAGTAGGTAGTCTGCATGCAAAATAGTTCAAAGGGTAAAAGCTGCCTTTAAAGCTAGGATCTAGGACCAAGTGAATGGAAGGAACTAACCAGTGGCTGATATAACAACTAGAGATGGGCGAATTTCTCAAAATTTTTTTCGATTCGGTGACTTCGCCGAATTTTCAGACAAAATTCATTTCGGTCCGAATTGCTTCGGGACGAATCGCATTAAAAGACAGCTATTTCCAGGCTGCACAGAGCCTGCAGGGTGCTGTAGAACGTTGTGCCATGCTTAAATATGCAGAGGGAGCTTGGTTTGGTCTTCATACAATGTTGTGTTTTAGTATGACACGCAGATGACTGCCGCCGCTCTTAGAATCGCTTCACTATAAAATTCCCTGGGCACTTAAGAGGGCAAAACTGACCAAAAAACTGAAGCGGGAATGTAGCCTGATAAATTCATGGCGGCGAAAGCTGGAAAAAAACAAGCTGAGAGCTCAGTTGGCAACATCAGTGACAGAGTGTGGAGGTGACGGCAGTAGCCACAGCAGCATGAGGTCAGACAGTGGCACAATGACATTCTGGAGGTGGCAAAAACAGGAGTAGGCCACAGAGTGGCACAATGACAGAGTTTGTAGGTCACGCCAGCAGCCACAGCAGCTGCAGGAGATCAGACAGTGGCACAATGACATTCTGGAGGTGGCACAACAGTAGGCCACAGAGTGGCACAATGACAGAGAGTGGCGGTAATGGCAGCCACAGCAGCATGAGGTCAGAGAGTGGCACAATGACACAGTGTTGAGGGCACGGCAGCAGCCTCAGCAGCAGCATGAGGTCAGACAGTGGCACAATGACATTCTGGAGGTGGCAAAACAGTAGTAGGCCACAGAGTGGCACCATGACAGAGAGTGGAGGTCCCAGAAGACGCAGCTAGAGGTCAGAGAGTGGCACAAATACACAGTGTGCAGGGAACGGCAGCAGCCACAGCAGCAGCATGAGGTCAGACAGTGGCACAATGACAGAGTGTGGAGGGCAACGGTAAAAAACCACACAGCAGCAATGAGGTCTGGCTGTGGCAAAATGACATTCTGGAGGTGGCAAAACAGGAGTAGGCCAAAGAGTGGCACAATGACAGAGTGTGGAGGTTACAGCATCAGCCACAGCAGCAGCATGAGGTCAGACAGTGGCACAATGACATTCTGGAGGTGGCAAAAACAGGAGTAGGTCAAAGAGTGGCACAATGACACAGTGTGGAGGGCACGGTAGGAGCAACAGCAGCAGCATGAGGTCAGACAGTGGCAAAATGACATTCTGTAGGTGGCAAAACAGTAAAAGGCCACAGAGTGGCACCATGACAGAGAGTGGAGGTGACGGCAGCAGCAGCATGAGGTCAGAGAGTGGCACAATGACACAGTGTGCAGGGAACTGCAGCAGCCACAGCAGCAGCAGGAGGTCAGACAGTGGCACAATGACAGAGTGTGGAGGGCACGGTAGCAACCACAGCAGCAGCATGAGGTCAGGCAGTGGCACAATGACATTCTGGAGGTGGCAAAACAGGAGTAGGCCAAAGAGTGGCACAATTACAGTGTGTGGAGGTTACGGCAGCAGCCACAGCAGCAGCATGAGGTCAGACAGTGGCACAATTTGACCATTCTGGAGGGGGTGCAAACAGGGGGTAGGCCACAGAGTGGCACAATGACACAGTGTAGAGGGCACAGCAGCAGCCACAGCAGCAGCACGAGGCCAGACAGTGGCACAATTACATTCTGTAGGTGGCTAAAACAGGAGAAGGTCACAGAGTGGCACAATAACAGAGATTGGAGGTGACGGTAGCAGCAGAATAAGGTCAGAGAGTGGCACAATGACAGAGTGTGGAGGTCATGGCAGCAGCCACAGCAGCAGCATGAGGTCAGTCAGTGGCACAATGACAGAGTGTGGAGGTCACGGCAGCAGCCACAGCAGCAGCATGAGGTCAGGCAGTGGCACAATGACATTCTGTAGGTGGCAAAACAGTAGTAGGCCACAGAGTGGCACAATGGCAGAGAGTGGAGGTGACGGCAGCATCAGCATGAGGTCAGAGAGTGGCACAATGACAGAGTGTGGAGGTGGGTGGCTATACCAGTCCCTGGTAAAGATGGTTGGTGGCAGTTGGAGAAACTGGCAGAAGATGTGTGGCATCAGGCGGGTGGCGGCATCAGATTAGTCGCTGAGGCAGGTAGTTTGAACCCAGACTCATTTCTCACAGTTTGGGTGAGGCGTCGTGGCTGATGTAGTCTGACGCCTAAGGCATTGGTGTGTGGAAATCCTGGCCAACCCATGCCTGATTCATCTTGCCAAAGGACAGTCGTTCCACATTTCCTGTGGACAAGCGGGTTCTCCTTGGGGTAACGATGGCCCCCGCCGCACTGAACACCCGCTCTAATGCCACACTACTGCCGGCAGGCAGGGACAGCTTCTCCACTGATAACTCGGCAAGTTGCGGGCCCAACACATCCAGTTTGGCTGCCCAGTAGTCCAGCGATCATCTAACTGGGGGGGGCAGAGTGCTGTCCAAGTAGCCATGACCTGTTGTGTTCAGGGTCCCCTGCTCAGGTCCTGCTGCTGCATGCGAGCTGCCCTCCTCACTAGGTGGGTGAAGGAAGCTGCTCATCAGTGACGTCCATACTTAGTTGCTGCTGATGTAGCCTGGTACTGCTCCTTACCCTCACCTATCCCCAGCAGCCCACGGCAGTAAGTAAGTGAGCAGCGTGAAGCACCCCCCGTCAGAGACCTGTCAGAGGAGGGACGATGGCCGCACAAGGCATCGGCAACTGACACGGAGGATGATCCCCTATATTTTTGAGTTTAGTCCTCCCTCTCAGCAGCTGGAAAAAGCGCCATTTTGGACGGTACAAGGGTCCAATAGGGAGGAGAGCCAGAAGTCATCACTCTCCCATCTGGCCGGATGTGACTATTTCGGCGTCACTAGCCAGGCAAATAGAAGATGTGAAGAAAAACAACGATACCTTTTAGAGATGCTAACTGAGTAAATTTGATGGTAAGCTTTCGAGAGACAATGCTCCCTTCTCAGACAAGGTGATATAGCAAGAAATTGAAAAATTCCACAGCATTTTTATACACAACAAGACATGGACCTTCAAAGGATCTTAGAATTCCTTAACATAACAAAATGGCAATATAAGCAAACAAGTCAATGTACAACAGATCAAACAATTTAACTACTGGAAACCTATGAGCAATGACAGAGGGGTCAGTAAATCTGCATATATCTCACAGGCCATCACGTGTAATTTGTGGCCAACACAGTACACATACAGTTTGACATGAAGCTAGCAACGATATTTAACCCATTTTGCAGAGTCTGAAATTTTTGCATTAATTTAAATTCCCACTCCTTTCTCTCCCAACAGCGTCTTAAATTGCCCAAAAAAACCATAAACTTCAATCTTCAATACAGTGGTCCTCACTGGAGAAGTGTTTAGTGCCACATGCACCACAAACTCATGATTTACATCCGTTACATCGATATATTCATTGTCATCTGACTGTCGGGCGAGGAAGGCCCTAATTCAAATCCCATAATGACTTCAATAACTTCCACCCCACCATAAACCTCAAGCTTACCTAATCCAGAGAGCAACAAATCCACTTTCTGGTACTACAATACACATCAAGAACACCCGGCTACTCACATCAGTTGACCAACAATCCCACATACAGAACGCCTACCACAGTGAATGACATCTTCCACCCCAAGCACGACAAAGCAATCCATTATCTAACAGTCCAGGCAATAGCGGTAAACATTCTTATTAGCTCCAACAAGACACGACCTGGACAAACACCTCCTGGATCTGAGGACAACATTTTCACCATTGGGGATACAGCCAAAAGTGACGGACAATCAAAATCAAGCAAATCGGGGCCGCCATTACCAGAGGACAGTCTGCTCACATACACAAGACCCAGAGGAAGAACGATGCCCCTAGTTATGTAACCTACAACCCACAGCTAGGAGATCCTACTAAAGTTTCAAGGAACTTCAACCTGTGCTACATAGAGACAATAGACTCAAAGACATATTCCCAGTCCCCCCTTCCACACCTTTTTCGGCAACCACCAAACCGCTGCGGCGTATTATTAGTCCGGAGCGTCCCTGAAGGCCCCAACCTGAAAATGGCACCTCACCCTGCCTGCAAAACAGTTGCAAGACCTGCAGTCACATCCACAAGCTGACAGTTAACCTGTCCCACAGTCACAGCAGGAACACAGAATTAGTGTGACATTTTCCAGCAGGTCTAGCAAAGTGGTGTATCTGATCATTGTGCGGCAATGCCCGACCACAGCCTTTATGTGGGGAAACAGGACAGAGACTCAGCCAGCGCCTGAACACCCCACAATTCACTATTTATAACAGTAGAACTGATCATCCCAGTGGCACAAAACAACACTTCTCGAGAGAACACTGAATTGAAGATCTTAAGATTATGGTTTTAAAATGGGACACTTTAAAGACGCAGATGGGAGAGAAGGATTGGGAATTTTAAATTAATGCAAAAATTTCAGACTGCTGCAAAATGGGTAAAATATCCATTCTAAGCTTCATTTCAAATCTAGAATGTGAACTGTGATGGCCACAAATTACAACGAGAAGGCTGGTGAGATAATACGGCAGATTTACTGACCCCTCTGTCATGCCTCGACAATTTTCCCAGATAAGTTAATTGTTTGACGCTGTTGTAAATGACTTGTTTTGCTTATATTAACATTTTGTTATGTTTAAGAATTCAAAGACCCCTTTGAAGGTCCATGTTTGTGTGTATAAAAAAAGCCTGTAAAATTTTAAATTTTTTTGTATATACCATTTTGAAGAAGGGAGCTAGTTTCCCCGAAAGCTTACCATCAAATAAAATCGGGTTACCCTTTAAAAGGGTTTATCTTTCTGATTTCTTCACTCTTCTACTACTTTCTTTGGTTTCCCGGGTTTAAAACTTTATACTACTAGCCGGGAAAAAAATCGCATGCTGGGGGCCCATCTCCCAAAAGTGACTAAATCCCCCACTGTAAAACTGCCCGGTGCTTGGGGTCATCTGCCTGGGTTTCCCCATTCTCCATTCCCCCCCCTCCGCTGCTCCTGCTCCTCCTCTTTTGGGCCCCCCCTGGGTAGAAAACCCAAATTTCATTTCACCAGACAATGCTTCTGCTCCAATGTCCTCCTCCTCCTCCATTTCAGCCCCCACCGGACTCATGGGGCCACGAGATGGGGTTTCGCCCCCGTTCCAGCCCCCTGCCCAGAAGATTTTTCAGCATCTTTTTCCAAAGGACATGAAGCAGGGGAATACGTTATTCATCCCGTAGCCCTGGCGATAAACAAATAACCCCCCCCTTTCGAAGGCCCCTAAACAAACGGGGGTTTGTCACGCATGAGTCCCAATGGCTGACATAAAAGTTACACGGGGGATTTATACGGGCCCGCCTGGATCATAAAAAAAAATTCTTTTTAATGGCCTTTTTTGTTATACGGGTTGGGTCCAACTGTGCGGGGCGGGAAATTTCCAACGGATGGAAACTAAATATCGAGTGTGTTGGGGGAGGGCGTTCTGCCGCTGCAACTGGAGGAGGGTGTTCCTGGTTTTGTGGGAAATGGTTGAATTTGCATGCACAGTTTCCGGGCCCATTTTCGGGAAATTTTTCTGAAGATCGGGGAAGATTTAAGGAAACCCTTTTTCACAACTAGATTGAACACGTGGCCATGCAGGGGCATGGACCACCCCCTTTTTGGGTTTGCAGGCGGAAACCATTTTTCCTCCATTGCCCAAACACCAGGTTTTCCGATTTGCAGTTGGCGCGGAAAAAACCCACCCCACGATTTTTTTGCTCCCATGAAGCGGAGAAAGTTCCCCCCTGTGTGACTTCGTTCGACGAGGAAAGCCAGGTTTTAAAAATGCGGGGACACCACTGTGCCATCAATGTGGTATATGGACAGTACTTGTGGAGGCTGAGATGTTGGTGGTGGTGGAGGAGGGGGGGCGGCTTTGGGAGGGCTGCAGTTTGGGGCCAAAGGAGGGGGAAAAAGCGGCGTTTTTCGGGTCCAAGTTGTTGGTGTCCCTGGGCAGGAAGACATTCCCCCCAGGGGGCCGTTTAAATCAAAAAATTAAAAAAACTTGGCCCTGCCTTTAGTTACAGCCCCAGACGTCCGCGCTGCCGTGCCCCTTTGGGAAAAAAAACGATAAGCTCAGGACTGGCCCACCGTCTTTCTTCTTTTATAAATTTTGTTGGTCCCTTCCTTTTTTGGGAAAAAAAATTTACGGTTGGAACTCCCCATCTCGGCTGGGCACAAGCCATTAGTTTTGAACGGTCCCAGGGGTCTACCTTTTGGGGAAAGGGGAGGGACGGCGGGTAACCCCTAAAATTTGGACGGGACCCGGGTTTCAGCTTTGCCCCCTTTAGAGGGTTGGACGCATACTGTTGTCTTTTTGCAATCGCCTCGCTGAAGGGAACTGCGGGGCCCCCATGGTGCGAGGAGCAGGAGAAATTTGGGAAACCGGGAGATGGGGGTAAAAAAGAAACAGTCCCTTCTCCCAGAGGGGGGTGGAGCCTTGATGGTTTGAAATTTGGCCCTTCGTGCCACTCGGGCGCTGTGCTTTTGGTTGCCCGGGGGGCGGAGGGGACCACCTTTTTCTGAGCCACGTTTTCCCCCCAGGCCAAGGTTTGGGACGCGCATGTGTTGAGCGGGGCCTTCGTGCCAACGTTGGGTTCCCCTTGGCCCAAACGCTTCACTTTCTGCCCACAGATTCTACATTACCAAAATTCGGTCAAACCGGTGTCTTAGCAAAGAACTGCCACACCGCCCAATAGCTGATTTTTTCCCGGGAAAAGCTCCGCACTTAGTGACTACTGCCGCTGCCTAGCTGAGCCCCCGTGCCTACTTTTTTTTTGGGCCTGCGGGGGCGGGTTTTTTTACCCCCTGGCCGCTTGGCTCCCCATTTCACACGGGTTCTCCCCCGGGTGCTCATGGCCACACAACCCCCCCTTTTGGCGTGCCCCTGCCTGCGGCAAATGATGCCCTCTTCTCCCGATGTGATGAAGCCCCTTTCTTTTTTTTTGGTCCCAAGTGTGGTCGCTACATCCTTCATCGAAATTTTTGGGTTTTATCGTCACTGCGTCCCCTGACCCGTTTTGGTATGCAGGGTGACCCCCACAAAATTTACCCCCCATGCCCTCTCCCCCTTTTTATTTCTTTTCCGCCTAATTTCAAGAAAACAGGGGGATATTGGCCCCAAATTTTTTTCTTCTACAAGTAGCTGCTGAATGCCCCCCTTTAAATTGTTTATCCTCGCTTTTAATAGTGGCCCAACCTTTTAGGGCTTTTTTTTTTCCCGGGGAAACCCAATAGGGGATCTCTGGGGGGTGAGGGAAAAACCCGGATGGGACAGAGGGGTTTGAGGGGCAGGTGAAGGCCGGGTGACTCGCTCCCCCGGGCCATGCCAACAAAGGGTTGTGTCTGACGTCCCCCCCGCCCTTGGCTGGGGTTGTCAGATTCATTGGGAAGAAGTGGTTCTTCAACACACGGCCGTTGCTGTGCTGCGACCGGGGGCCTGCTCCAGGATGTTTGTCCACTGTCACTCGCAGGTGAAGAGCCCCTCTCTGTTGCATACTGTTTGTTCTAAAAGTACAGACACGTTTGATTAAATTCTGTATGATAAATACAACCCCGTATTTTTTCTCCAAATGAACACAGTAACAAGCTTGGGGTAACCCCTTTATTTAATTTTGCTCCACAAATGGGCCCGGGAAAAATTTACTTGAGTGCATTTAAAAACAAGTGTACTTATGAATATAAAAGCACAAACAGGCTTTAAATTTCCTTTTGGGTTATGAAATTTTGCTACGGGAAAAATGTCTTTTTTGGCGGTGAAAAAGAACGTTTCCTTTTGGGCCCCAAAAGCAGAACAACGCTTAAAAATTAACCCCCGGATCTAAATTGCGCAAAAAAGAAATGGCAACCCAAAAATTACCAGCTTTTTAGCTGTCAAAAAGGGTTATTTTCGGTACACAACAAAAGAAAAAATTTGCAATTAACCCCGGTTTGTGAATTATGTACAGCAAAAAATTTTTTTTTGCCGGTGAAAAGAACATTTCTTTTTAGTGACCTAAACAGCAGAACAACCTTAATTAACCCCTGGGGGTAAATTGCCAAAAAAAATTAGAAACCCAAAAATTCCCAAGTTTTGTACTGTCAAAATGGGGTTTTTTTTAGGTACACAAAACAAAAAAAATTGCAAAAACCCTTCAGTTATGAATTATCACATTTTAAAATGTCTTTTTTGGCGGTGAAAAAAAAAGTTTCTTTTAGTACCACAACACGGGAAAAACAACGCAAATTAAACCCCCGGGATGAAAATTGCGCAAAAAAAATTGCGCCAACAATTAAAACTTTGAAAGGTTTTAAAAATGGTGTATTTTACTGTACACAACAACAGAAAAACTTGTAATTCCCCTTGGGTTACGATTATGCTACGGTAAAATGTTTTTTTTGGTGGTGAAATAGAACTTTCTTTTAGTGACCAAAACACGAACAACGTTAAAATTAACCCCTGGATGAAATTACCAAAAGAATTAGCAACCAAAAAAATTCCCACTTTGTAGCGTTTTAAAAAATGGTGTGTTTTTAGGGTACACAACAACAAAAAAAAATTGTAATTAACCTTTGGGTTAAAAAATTATGCTACAGGAAAAATGTATTTTTTTGGGGGTGAAAAAGAAGTTTCTTTTTAGTCCCGACAGAGACAACGTTAAAATTTAACCTCGGATGTAAATTGCGCAAAAAAAATATGTCCCAAAAAATCCCGCTTTGTAGCATGTTAAAAATGGCGTGTATTTTACAGTAACAACAACAGAAAAACTTGAATTTAAACCCTTCGGTTATGAATTATGCAACAGGAAAAATTCTTTTTTGGCATAAAAAAGAATGTTTCTTTTAAGACCAAAACAGCAGAACAACGAAATTTAAACCCCGGGATGAAAATTTGCGTAAAAAAAATTGAGCCCCAAAAATTCCATTTTGCGTGAAAAAATGGGGTATTTTACGGTCCCCCAACAACAAAAAAATTGAATTTAACCTTCGGTTATGAATTATGCTACAGGAAAAATGCTTTTTTGCCGTTGAAAAAAAACGTTTTTTTAGGACCACAACACAGAACAACGCTTAATTAACCCATGGATGTAAATTGCGCAAAGAAATGAGCAACCAAAATGAAGTGGTTTTTGGGGATTGAAAAAAAGCTGTTTTTTAAATAAACAAAGGAACGGTTAGATAACTCGGATATTCAATGTGTGAAAATGAGAGATGGCATTAAAGTATATGGCGCATTGGAACGCCCCGGCTTTGTTCCAAAACCCCACAAAATCAGAATTAGAACGAAGGAAAAAGATCTCTGAGACAAGCTGTGACACCCCCCAAAAACGCTGTATAAAAAATGAGTTCTTTGTAAAAATTTTAAATAAGCAGCCGGGGGCAGCCCCCTTAGCTACCCCCATTACAGGAGAGCGGTATGAGTCCCAGCTCGCGCCCAAACTTATATAGTGGGTGACGTCACGAATCCCCCGGTCCGGATTGGCTTCATCTCTGCACAGGTCATTAGGCTATGCCCTTTTCCCCCCAATTTCTTTCCCCCCTGTAACGCCATGTGCTTGAAGCCATTTTTTCAATCAAAAGCACCTTCGTTCACCAAATCCCCCAAACTTCGTTTTCTTTCAGAAAAAAAAGTTTTCCTAAAATTTCTAAACGAAGTCGCCGCATTGATTAAGGAAGCATTTTTGAAGGACTAGAATTTTGACCCAAATTTAGGGCCCCGAAGTGGGCAAAAGGGGGCAAAAAACTATCTTTGTAATTTCTAGGCTTTTTCCCTCACCTTTTAACCCCCATGTTTTACTTTTGCAATCTTCTGTCCCCCTTTTCCCCTTTTTCCTCCGCCCGTCATGCCCCCAAACAACTCTATCCACTTTAGTTCCCTCTCCCCCCTTACCATGCATGCATTCTGCATTACTTACTTACTTTCCCTACCCCAAACCTTCCCTTTTCGGGATGTGCACAAACATCGTCATATTCATCGTAAACCCATCTAAAAATCATTTTCATTCTTCTGCTTCTTGCTGCAGGAACATCTCTCCCAACCCCCGGTCCACCTTCCCTTTTTAATCTCATCCCCCCTTTTTCCCCCCCACAAAAAACCCTGCAAACCTGCGTAATATTTGTTGTACGTTTTTCCTCTCCCATTTAAATGTTTTGGGAACGCCCATCCGCTGTAATAAACTCACTGCTGTCCATGACCTGTTTTTTCAAACTCCCTCAATTCCTACTCTCACAAAAAATTGGTCCAGCATCGACACCGCATCGCTTGTGCCTCACATACGGCGGCCTACATTACCCACACCCCAGACCTGACGGGGCCCGGGTGGAGGTTTGGGCATACTTCTTTCCACAATGCACCTACCAGGCATTCCCCCGTACCCTCACTCACTTTCCCCCTCCTTTGGGTCCACCCCCCTCGCCCTCTTTCGGCCTTTTTCCCAAACAAGCGCAGTTGTCACAGCCCCCCCGGCTCACCCCGCAGTTTCTGGTCTTTTTGTGTGGCTTCCCTCATTTCCTTCACTGAAACACCCACCTCATCAGGGGCGATTTCAACCCCCCCATTGAAACCCCCTTGCCCCCCTTTCCGCCTCTAGTTTTTTTCATAACTTTCTCTTGCCCTCTCGCAGTTTCCTGACTCTCCAACTCAAGGATGGGAAATCTCTTTTTTGGTCTTCGCGCCTCGCTCAAATTTTTTAAACTTACCAAAATCTCCCTTTTGAAACTCTTATAACCTTATCTCTTTTACTATCAACAACTTTCGCCTTCTCTGACCACCAACCCCTCGCCCATTTCCCAAATCGCCGCTCTAATCAACAACCGGAGCTAAAGACACCATACAGTCCTCACTGCCCCCAAACCCCCCTCTCCTGTCTGACCTGGTGCCAAACGTTACAAAAAACTCCACAACCACCCCGGGCATGTTGGCCCACTCACACACCGACCCCCAAATCAGACGCCGGAGCCCTTTGGCCAACGCCCCAGAACCCCCATCTACAGCGCTGTTCCAGGGGGCACTGGGGTTTGGAAAAGTCAAAGCCCCGCAAATTTCTCCACTACAAAAATTTTGCTCAGACCCTACCACACTGCCCTTTACTGTGCCAAACTAAAAAATTTTCACCCCCCTCTCCAACAAAAAACAACCAAAAAGTCTGTTTACACCTTCCATCCCTCCCGGCCCAAAAACTCAGGCCCCCGGGCACTGCCTCTGTGTTTAAACCTGGGCCCCTCACTTCAAAGACAAAATTTCAGAAACCCCGGGAAAACATCACCACAATCCCCAATTAACACCCATCCCGTCCTCCCCCCCAAATCCCCTAACTTTTTCTATCCTTGACCCAAAAACCAAGAAAAAGGCAGGCTCTTTCTGTCGCCCCCACTTTCTCTGTGACCCCTTTCCCCCCCCCCCCTTGTCAGTCCCTTTCTCCAGCTGTCCTCTTCACCCACTCAAACTGTAACCTCTCTCTCTCCACTGGGATCTTCCCCCTTCCCCTTTAAAAACGGGTTTTTAACTTTTTAAATGCCCCCTAGACCCCCCCCCGCGCCGAATGGACCATCTCTAACCTGCCCTTATCTCCAAATCCTGAACGCTTGGTTACTCTCGCGATGCATCTCTTGCTAAATCTCTTTTAGACCCCCCGCAATCCCGGTTTTCCCCAACCCCACACTCCCAGGAAACTGCCTTTCTAAAATTTCAAAAGATTCCTGACAGCAAAATTTCTAACTAATCATTGCTGCTTTTTCTGGATTCCTTTGCAGCTTTGGAAATTGGATCACCACCCCTCCCAGCATCTGCCCATCAGTATCCGGACCCACTTCTTTGGTTTTTCTTCCTACCTCTCTGCCGCTCCTTCAGGTCCATTTTCCCGGTTTTACCCCTTCTTCCCTCTTGCTGTGGGGTTTCCCAGGGATTCGTTCTTTGGGGCCTCCCTCTTTTCACTCTACACAGACCCAATTTGGGCAAACCATCAGCAAATTTGGCTTCCAGTACCATCTCTTTGTGATGCATAACTTACACTTCCTCCCCAGCATACTCCGCCCCCCTACAAAAACCGGACTGTCTGTCCGCTGTCTCTGACATTGTTCTCTCTTCTCCAATAAAAAATCACTAAAACTGAACTTTTTAACCCCCCCCCATTCTAACCGCTCACCCGTATTTTCTTCAGTGTGTGGTCCACAAATTTTCCCAGGGAGCAGGCCCCCTGTCTGGGGTTATACGACCTTTATTTACCTTAAAACCCCCTATAAAACAAATCCTTGGCCCGCTCTTTTGTACCTGCACCTCAAAAATCTCGAATCCGCCATTTTCACTGGGAACAACTCAAACTCTATTGTTGCTCTTATTATTCTCGTTTGGACTACTGTAAATCCCTACTTGTTGGTCTTCTCTCTGTAAACTCTCCCCTCTCCAACTGTCCTGGCAGCAGCCAGGCTTGTCTTTCTTTCCGCCGTATATGAGCCCCTTACCCTGGCGTTCTGCACTGGTGCCCATTGTCGAATACAAATAAAAATCTCACTCTCAACATAGGTTTCCCCTTTCTGACCCCCCATAATCCCCCCCTTTTTTTGTCTAAACCCCACCCCGCCCCTCCCCCTGCTACGATCTAAGAACACACTCACTCATCCCGAACCTCCCATGCCCGTCTCCAAGGGTTTGACGTATTGCACCCGTTCTTGGAAAAATGTTACCCATGTGATCAGGACACTCAACCCCCCATTTTAAGTGGCCGAAAACTCCCTTTTTTTGACAAGCCTATCAAAAAACCCCAAATTGTCAACCCCCCCCAAATTTGTCACGATTTTTGCACTTCCCGCACTTTTTCACCCCCGGCATTATCTGTATATAGATGTAATGGTTGGGATGGGAGGTTTACCAATTTTAGTATACTCCCCCCTAAATTTTAAAGTAACATGGCTGGTCCATTGTAAACCAACACTTGTCAGCCTTTTTTTCACCCCTACCCCTAATAGATTGTAAGCTCTTAAAGGCAGGGCCCTCCACTTTGTGTCTCATTTGTCAGTGCTTTTTTTTAATGAAGTCTGGGTTTGTCTGTGTTATTCCCTCATATTGTAAAGTGCTGCGGTATTGTTGGCATAATAAATAAAAAATTATTATTATTATTAAGTCCACTTCGTTAGAATCAATTCGTCCATCTCTAATAACAACCAGGCACCATTGGGGAATTTTTGTTGGTGGGTTCAAAAAGCAGGCGATTAGATTGATAAGAGAATAAAAGCTGCAGATGACTATGTTAGGCGATCTAATCTGGGAACATATCAAACCTTTAGGAAGGTCAGGATTACCAATTAACAATAATATATGATCATTAATTTTTTCCTCTCTTTAACACTAGACAATTATTGTTATGGTCACCCAAAAATCTGCATAACAAGGCAGTATTCAGCCAGTGTAGGTAGACCTACTGTAATGTGGTATATTCATGCTTAATGCGAAGGGAAGCATGATCTGTAAACAGATTATAAAGGTTATCTTAAAGGGGTTTTGCCATGATATAATATTGATGTGGGAACATCCAAAAACCACATATAATCAAGTTTGTAAATCTAATTAAGTAAAAAATATGTACCATGTTATATCTGCTCTCTCCTTTCTATTTTCTTCTGTGTACTACTCGACCAGCACTGATCTTCTGCATTCCCAGCTGTGCTTGCTCAGTTATATCTTCACAACATTTTTTAAATCTGTCCCATTGTGAGCCAAAAAGTGTCCCATTGTACGCCAAAAGGGGTCCTATTAAGTGCCAAAATATGTGCCAAAATTTGAGGAGGTGAAGCTAAGTCAAAGTAGAGCTACTTTAGGGTAAAGAATTGGTGTGAACTATTGAGAGATGTCTTTCAAAGTGTAATGCCTTTTAAAGGCTACGAACATCTTTGCAATACATTTTTTAAGTGTTTAAATCCAGCGAAAATTAACAAGATGGAAACAGATGGAAATGAGTTTGAAGACTATACATGGTTTGTTTTGTATTTTTACATGGATACATAGTACATATATTACCAATGAAGCTGTAGACTTTCGTCAGACTCCCTGTTGGATTTCAATCTTGAAAGAATTTTTATATTTTCTTTCAATTAACCTAGTCCTGCGGCTTGGTAAGGTATGAGAACATTTTATATACAGACTATTTTGCATTTTTGGATTTGTGTCGGTATTTGCTTTAGAAATGCAAATTACAAGGTGATTCCATAATTGTTCCCATAACATTGAGTGATTCCATGATTTTTCCTCTGCCTTATCAGGAAAACTATGTCATAAATTAAAAACATTTGCATTCATATGTTTAAGGTGTTTCATGTTCAGCTGTTAGCATTGATTAGTGGTTTGTGAATTAGCCACAGAGAATAAAACTGAGCTGAGTATCTGTTAAGTGTGATGATATGATAATTTTCTCAGGATTTGTACTAGTCAGCCCCAGGAGTCTGTAGCTCTCAAGCTAAAGATGGCCATATACATTTGATTAATGTCAGCTGGATAATTTTGGCAGGACCATCCAACCATCTAATGTATATAGGGGCCTCCCAACTTTCCTACAGATGTGGATGTTAACATGCCCTATGCTTTTGTCCTCACTGGAGATGAGCAGTAACTAGATGAGTCTAGCTTATTCTTCTCTCACCACTTAGAACACATGGACATTGGTCTGTCCCACTGAAGCAGTGAACGCACATCGTTCACCTGACAGATGCAGCCAATCACAGGCCAGAGAGGTCTCATGCAGGTGACGACGTTGTGGCCTGTAATTGGCTTCACCTGTCACATGTACGATGAACGTTCACTGCTTCTTGGATGAATGGACCAGAACCCGGGACTAAACAAGAGCATCTAGAAGGTAAGTATGAGACTTATCTTCTATGCTCTATCATGCCTCAATGGACCAATGAACATACTGAACTCCCGGAACACCTCTTTACTGCTATTTCTTCAGTTTTCTGTTGTCACTGCACTGGAAAAGAAAGCATCCGCACAAACAAATATCAAATTCCCCCTCTCTTGCCAATTTTCATAGGAAACATGTTTTGCACCAATTTAGAATACTAGTGGTAAGTTACACTATATAGAAAATGTAGCTATGCCCTATTTTGAAATTTGACTCATACTACATTAGAATTACATATGGGTATACTGAAAGTCTCAGTAAATTTGCCCCAGTATTGTTTTGAGAGCATGAAGGTTGGATGTGACATTGTATCCCAAGTACAGAGAAGTAGGGTTATGGCGATGTCTAATCTAAAAAGAAACTTGCCAAAGGGGCTGGCATGACATCAACAACTGAATGTTGGCTTAATTTAAATACCTACCCTACCCCCATATACACTTTGGTTGCTGTTCCAAGTTAAATGACCTGCCCCTGCACATAAATTGCACTGGTTTAAGACAGCTGGTGAAGCGGCTGAAAGTTGGTTGCTCATCCATCAGAGAATTACGAGCACTCAGGAGGGTTTTCATCACTCCTATTTCCTCTGATTTCCTGTTCACAGTGCTCAATAAGGGCTGTGTGCAATAGAGGTAGTGGAAATGCCTCTATTTGTCTTGGTGGTCATGTGACTGATTACTTAATCACAGCGATCTCAGTAAATAGAGGTGGCTGCTAGGTCTCACTAGTCCCAACACAGTCCTGGTAGTAATAGTTATCATTTAAACAAGGCTAAATTCACCCACACACAACAGTTATAGTGGGAAACCAGATCCCAAAAAAGACTGAAATATAATAAAGTCCCCCAGTGGTCTTTTTGGCCTTTGAAGGAAAGAAAGTGACATTATAGAAAAAAGTGGAAAAAAAAATTTATAAAATGAAGTAACTGTTGTTCCTCTGAAAAACAAAACGCTGTTGCCACAGTGCTAGCAGCTACCCAATCACCCTACAATGTATATGTAATATATTACAATAAATGTTAAATAACAGCGAATAGAACTGAAAATTTATTTTATTGTTATGTTATTACTAGGGATGAGTGATTATAATCGACAAAGTAGAAATCAGCACGATTTTTAGGCTGATTGGAAATTTCCAATCACGCGATATTTTAGGTGACAATCTGCAGATAATCTATTACTATCACACCATTTTCAGCGTCTCCTGTCATTTGGCTGCCAGCAAATCAGCTTAGAGCATAGTGCAGGGTGAGCATGGGTGTGCGACGTCAGACTGTGATGTGTATGGTTGTACAATTGTTGGAAAAATCACATGACCTCGTTTTGCATGAACTCAGCGTTTTCCTGTTCAGTATCAGTGTTTCAGTGTCTAACATTAGAGCA
>JAODAL010008840.1:0-87500 GCA_025379985.1 Phyllomedusa bahiana | reverse complement strand
CGGTCCAGGTCAGGTATAGTCAATGTCCAGTCATCTAAAAATGGTGGTTCAAAAGACTCCTTTTTCCGACACTTTTTAATCTGTGGGGGAGTCATGCAGGTTTGAGGGTCATGCAGCGGTACAGGACAGGTATAGTCAATGTCCAGTTCACTAAATGGTGGTTCAAAGACTCCTTTTTCCAGCACTTTTTAAATCTGTGGGTATGCGGTTCTGAGGGTCATGCTGCGGTACGGACAG
This sequence comes from Phyllomedusa bahiana, assembly GCA_025379985.1. Taxonomy (NCBI): domain Eukaryota; kingdom Metazoa; phylum Chordata; class Amphibia; order Anura; family Hylidae; genus Phyllomedusa; species Phyllomedusa bahiana. The sequence continues at coordinate 87,263 of JAODAL010008840.1, read as the reverse complement.
GTATTGTCAATGTACAGTTCAACTATAATTGGTGTTGAAGACTCTTTTTACCAGCACTTTTTAATCTGCTGGGGTCAGACAGGTCTTAAGGGTTCATGCCTGTGGTCCAGGACAGGTATAGTCAATGTCCCAGTTCAACTAAAATGGTGGTTCATAGACTCCTTTTTCCGGCACTTTTTAATTGTGGTCAGACAGGTTTAATGGTTAGTACTGGGTCCGGACAGGTATAGTCAATGTCAGTTCAACTAAAATGGTGGTTGAAAGATTCCCTTTTTCCGGCACTTTTTACTCTGTGGGTCAGAAGGTTTAATGGTTATACTGCGGTCAGGGACAGGTATAGTCAATGTCAGTTCAACTAAAATTGTGGTTTAAGACTCCTTTTTCCGACAACTTTTTAATCTGTGGGTTCATGCTCGGTTTGAGGATCAATGCTGCGGTACAGGGACAGTTATAGTCAATGTCCAATTCAACTTAATACGGTGGTCAGACTCCTTTTTTGCCGCACTTTTTTAATCTGGGGGTTCATTCGCCAGTTTTTGGGTATTGCTGTGGCCTAGAGACAGGTATAGTCAATGTCCATGTTCAACTCAAATGGTGCTTTAATGGACTCCTTTTTCGGGCACTTTTTAATCTTTGGGTAATGCAGGTTTGTGTTGTATGCTGCGGTCCAGGAAAGGTCTATAGTCAATTCTAGTGTCACACTAAAATGGTGGTTCAAAAGACTCCTTTTTCCAGCACTTTTTAATCTGTGGGGCAGACAGGTTTAAGGGTCAGCTGCGGTCCAGAAAAAGTATAGGTCAATGTCAGGTTCAAACTTAAAATGGTAGTTAAAGACTCATTTCTCCGACACTTTTTAATCTGTGGGTATTGCAGGTTTTGAGGGTCATGTTGCGGTTACAAGAAAGGTATAGTTCAATGTCCAGTTTCAACTAAAATGGTGGTCAAAAAAACTCTTTTTCGGCACTTTTTATCTGTGGGTTTGGACAGGTGTTTCGAGGGTCATGCTGCGGTACAGGACAGGTATAGTCAATATCCAGTTCAACCTAAAAAATGTGGCTTGAAAGATTCCTTTTCGGCACTTTTTACTCTGTGGGTCAGCAGGTTTAATGGTTATATGGGTCCAGGACGGTATTGTCAATGTCCAGTTCAACTTAAAATTGTTTTTTATGGTTAAAGACTCCTTTTTCCGACATTTTGAATTTGTGTAGTGCATGCCGTTTGGGGTCATGCTGCCGCGTACAGGACAGGTATAGTCAATATCAGTTCAACTAAAATGGTGGTTGAAAGACTTCCTTTTTCGGCATTTTTAATCTGTGGGTCAGAACATGTTTGAGGTCTACTGCGGTCCAGGGAAAGGTATAGTTAATGTCCAGTTCAACTAAAATGATGTTCAAAGATGACTTTTTCCAGCACTTTTTTAATCTGTGGGTAATAGCAGTTTGAGTGTCATGCTGCGGTCTGGACAGGTATAGTCATGTCCAGTTCAACCAAAATGGTGGTTCAAAGACTCCTTTCCTGGCACTTTTTAATATGTGGGTGAGACAGGTTTAAGGGTCATGCTGCGGTCCAGAACAGGTATAGCCAATGTCCAGTTCAACTAAAATGGTGGTTCAAAGACTTTTTTTTCCGGCACTTTTTAATCTGTGGGTCATGCAGATTTGAAGGTCATGCTGCGGTACAGGACGGGTATAGTCAATGTCCAGTTCCAACTTAGATGGTGGTGAAAGAACTCCTTTTTCCAGGCACTTTTTAATCTGGCGGTTCATGCAGGTTTGGGGCTCATGCTGCGTTCCAGGAAAGGGATAGCAATGTCAGCTTCAAGTAAAATGATGGGTTCAAATATTCTGCTTCTGGATTTATTAATTGTGGGGTCATGCAGGTTTAAGGGTCATGCTGTGGTACAAGACAGGGATAGTGATTAGTGTCAGTTTTTTCTGTGACTCTTGTTGCCTAATTTTTTTGCCTAAGATGTAGCACGTATCCAGTTTACTGTTGTGGATGTTAATTCCAGCTTCTCCAGCCCTGTTTGGGTGTAAGACTGAAGGTGTTGTTCCTCTCCCATAGACTTTGGTCATCGGCGATAATCTGTTATTGACTATCTTCATGATAATTGCCAATATCAACTATCAAATTGATAACGATAGTTGACACAATCGCTCATCACTAGTTATTACTAGAAAAAATTGCTAAAATTGCTTAAAAGTGTATATTTTCTTTACTATTTTTCCAAATTAATATTAGTATTATCAATATTACTTAATATTTTAAATAATGATATTAATTTAAGAAAAAAACAGGTGTACCAATGAATGAAAAAAGGCCCATCTTGGTCATGGACAAAAGGATGCAAACAGTCATGGTGACAATCGATAAGACTAAAAAATTCCAGGAGTTGTATTAACATGGAGGCTAAAATGTGGCTGATCCTCAATGACCAAAATACATAGATTAAAACATTCTCATAGATTGTAAGCTATCGCGAGCAGGGTCCTCACACCTTGTGTCTCATCTATAAGTTTTTAATGTGTAATGTCTGTATGTATACCCTCTAAATTGTAAAGTGCTGCGGAATATGTTGCCTCTATATAAATAAAGATTGTTATTATTATGGCTTCCAATATCCTTTATTTGTGGATGCCTTGGACTTGACCTCCACCTTGGATATTAATGGTGTAGATTACCACATTACAGAACAATAGAAATGTATTCTTAACCTAGAGCTATATGGACTACATAGATATCAGAATGTAAATGAACAATGGTCATTAGTATATATACGATTCTGAACCCTATTCACTACAGTTAAGGGACTGGGAAGCCTTCCCAAAGCTCAGCAGGGAAGTGAAAGACAACAAAAGCATTTTCATCCTTTAACTGTTTCATCAAAGAACTTGTACTGTAAGGAAGTGACTAGTGTAGTTGTATGCAGTGATAATTGCATATATGCAGTCCCAGCACTTCACGTGCCCCTGGTTGCTCTATTCTGGGGAATAACTTAATTTTAAATATCAATACATGCCCCACTGTTTATCAAGCTTTGTATAATATACCATACATTCTATCAGTTGCTTTCATGTTAACAATTTTGACCTTCTGTAATAGCTTTATGTCCACATTTTATGTTTGACACTACAATCTATAGAACAAGAATGTGTGAAAGAATCATAATATAAAACATAGTGGTAAAGACTTTCTGTGTGAGTGACTGAAGTCTGTACAGTTATAGTAATGCCAATGTTTTGTTCCTTAAAGGAAAAAAAAGTGAAGTTTTATATACTGCTAGAGGCGTAGCTATAGGGGGTGCTAAGGTAGTCACTGAAGCGTAAGGGGACCCGGAGGCTCCTCTGCCACATAAGCAGTATTCGGGAAAATACTTTGGAAAAGTATTTTAAATACAAAATACTTATGACTGAAGTATTTTAAATACAAATACTAAACACTTTAATCCCGAAGTATTTTAAATACAAATACTAAATACTACTTCAAAAGTATTTTCCAAATACTAAAATACTTGAAAAATTTTAACAAAAAATTTAAGGATTAGCATCTACCCTGCAGATATGTCAGTGGCCAGGATTCATTGTGTCCAACTCCTATAGAAGATGTCTGTCACATGGAGGAGAGGATGCTACAGTAAAGAGAAACATACAGGTACCTTCCTTTAGTTACTATGCCTATTAATGTCAGCATTTGGGGATATTAATTTAGTTTTCAGTAACTCCATGTGCTTCACATTAATAGCAATGAACCCCATCATGTCCCTCATATTACCCCTGTGTGCCCTATATAAGGGTTACTAATATGTGAGACACATGGGGGTACTAATAAAGGACCTTAATTATGAAGATACCTAATTATTACCTCCATGTCTCTCATATATCAGTAACTCTTATTTGAGGCACACAGGGGGTTAATGTGAGGGACATGATGGGGTTAACTGCTATTACTATGAGGCACATGGAGTTACTAAGCTGTAATGCACATGACCAGACTTTTTATCTGCAATGGGGGTTTCCCCCCCCCCCCCCCCTCACGGCTTATACTCGAGACAATACGTTTTCCCATTTTTTTGTGGTAAAATTAGGGCCTCGGCTTATATCCGGGTCAGCTTATACTCGAGTATATACGGTAATTTTACGGAATGGATTACGCGATCGGGATGATTAAAAAGTAAAAATAAATCATGCTTCACTACAAGGCGGACTTGCGTTGCTGGAACGCGTTGGAATTTTCCCTCCTCTCGTCGCACCTCGCACGAGATACGAGAAACGAGTGATGACATGACTTGCGCTGTTGTTTTTTTTTAAGTGCGGTGAGGCGGGTTATTTAAATTACAACATTTGTTTTGAATTTAGAAAGTAATTAAAATATTTAAAATACTTCCTAAAAGTATTTTAATTACAAATACAAAATACTGATTTAAAAAAGTATTTTGATTACAAAATACAAATACTTGACAAGTATTTTAAATACTATTTTAATTACTTGTATTTTAAATACTCCCGAACACTGCACATAAGAGGACACCAGCGTTAAAAATTTCAAATGGTGGGTGGGGTCCCCTCTATAGATTTTGCATTGAGGTCCCAGAGACTTTTATACTGCATATTTTTTGATTGTTTGTGTGTTTGGGGGGGAAAGGGTAGTTGTCCTAAATATTCATAAAATATAAATATAAGATTTATTAGTAATAATAATGATATTAAAAAAATTAATAACTTAAACAGTTGATCATGTGTAAACTAGGGCAGAACATAAAGCCTGAATTATAATAAGTTTAAATCCCCAAACTTGATGATGCACCAAATGGCTTTGAGTTTATTTTTTATATTTGTTTACATTTTTGTTTACTTTGGGCATCATTTATTATAATTCTTAGGGCTTGTTCACACGACGTTTTTGTGATCCGTTTTACGGGGCTGGATCGCAGGACCGGCGCGTGTGCAGGTGGATCGGCGCGGCTGCAGGTAAGCGGCGTGTGCGGAACGGCACGGGGCTGGTGATCGGGGGCTGGTGATCAGCGCGGCGTGTCTGGATCGGCAAACGGGCGGGTGATCAGCGCGGCGTGTTGTCGGGCCGGGGGCTGGTGATCAACGCGGCGTGTCTGGATCGGCGCGGGGCAGGTGATCAGCGCGGCGTGCCTGGATCGGCGCGGGGCTGGTGATCAGCGCGGCGTGTCTGGATCGGCGCGGGGCTGGAGACAGGGGACACATGAATGGAGGAGCAGAGACTGGGGACACATGAATGGAGGAGCAGAGACTGGGGACACATGAATGGAGGAGGGGAGAAGAGAGAGAGAGAGAGAGATCTAAAACGCCGTGTGAACAAGCCCTTAAACAAGAAGATTGTCTTTGTTGCACAAAGCACCAATCAGAGCACAGTTTTAATTTTTCCAGCCCAGTATAAAAAAATGTAAGTTAAGTTCCGCCATGGACAACAAAGACAGTCTTGCTATTAGACAGTTTTGATAAATGAGGCCCACGGTGTCATTGCCTTTTATATACAATAAATACTATAGTTAATATCTATAGTACCACATATCTTAAATTACTCTACTGTAATAGAGCCAGCTTTCCATGTATACAATTCTGAACCCCTTTCTTTAATAAGAAATAATTTTTGCTTTTAAGGAAACTAGACAGTAGAAAAATAACTACGGTAACCACTTTTTTAATTGAACTGAAAAGCTGGCCATAAACACAAGGAACCCAACAGTAATGTTTGCCAAGATCCCTATTGATATGACCACATGTAAAAAGCAGAAGACAGTATTCTCAATTGGACCATGTTTTGACCTTAACTGAAGACCTTCTAAAGCCAACACTGATGTTGCTTCCAAGATTTTGTAATAGAAAACCTCATTGCAGAATCACATGTAAAAGACACAATTAAAGTTCTTGACCAAATGTTTTCATTAACACTTGGTACAAATGAGGAAAAGAATACGATAAATAACACAAAAACACAATGGTGCAGTTATGAAAAAGGCAGTAAATTCTGCATGGTTGAACTGTCACAGTGATTTGTTTATGTCTATGTTCGTGTGTCAAACATAAGCATATTTGCATCCTTTTGATTTTAGAGGGAATATACACCGCAGTTCACATTTTACAAATGCGGATTCAAAAACTGTGCTACATAAAAAGAAACAAAAACATAGATATATATTATATAGTATCTCACAAAAGTGAGCTCACCCTCACATTTTTTTTTAAATATTGTATTATAACTCTGAAGATATGACATTTTGATACAATGTAAAGTAGTCAGTGTACAGTTTGAATAACAGTGTAAATTTGGTGTACCCTCAAAATAACACACGGTCATCATTGTCTAAACCGGCGGCAACAAAAGTGAGTACACCTCTAAGTGAAAAATGACAAATTGGGCACAATTTGTCCTTTTCCCTCCATGGTTCATGTGACTCATTAGGTCCCAGGTGTGAATGTGGGGTAGGTGTGTTGAATTTGGTGTTATTGCTCTCACATTCTCTCATACTGATTACTGTAAGTTCAACATGGCACCTTAGAACTGTCCAAGGATCTGAAAGAAAGTTGTTGCTCTACATAAATGTGGCCCAGGCTATAAGAACATTGCCAACACCCTGAAACTGAGTTTCATCACGGTGGCCAAGACTATACAGTAGTTTAACAAGACAGGTTCCACTCAGAACAGGCCTCACCATGGTCGACTAAAGAATCTGAATGCACATATTAAGCATCATATTATCTTTTCAAAATAGACAGGAATACTGCTAGCATGGCTGCAGGAGTTAAAGGGGTGGAGGATCAATCTGCCAGTGCTACTCCCTACACTGCATCAAATTGGTCTGCATGGCTGTTGTCCCAGAAGGGAGCCGTTTCTAAAGATGTAGCACAAGAAAGTCCGCTGAAGACAAGCAGACTAAGGACTTGGAGTGTGTGTGGTGGTAACCAGTTGAGGAGACACCTACAGTCTTGCCTACAGTCAGTCATGGTGGTGGGAGTGTCATGGTTTGAGATGCCTCAGTGTGTTGCCTGCTGTGGAAAGCTACAGTTCATTGAGGAACCATGAATGTTAACATGCACTGTGACATACTGAAGCAGAGCATGATCCGCTCCCTTTGGAAACTGGGCCGCAAGGCAGTATTCCAACTTAACCCCTTCCCATTACAGCTTATTTTTTTTCCATGTTCGTTTTTCCCTCCCCCTCTTTCTAGAGCCATAACTTCTTTATTGTTTCATCTATATAGACATATGAGGGCTTTTATTTTGCTGGACAAGATGTACTTTCTAATGGTGTTATTACCATACTATAGCATATACTAGCAAACTGCCAAAAAATTCTAAATGGGGCAAAATGTGAAAAAAAAACTTACTTGCGCCATGTTTGCGGGTGTATTGCTTTTACGGTGTTCAATCTTTGGTAACAATTATGTGTTATCTGTATTCTACAGCTTGATACAAACCCAGCAATACCAAACATGTACAGTTTTCATTATGTTTTGGTACTGTAAAAAAAATTCCAAATTCTGCAAATGTTTTTGTACTAACACCTATGTACTTGAGGGAGGTGGTATTTTTTGTGGGCTGAAGTGTACTTTTTACTGGTACCAGTTTGGAATACATGCAACTTTTTTCATCAAAGTAATTCCAATTTTTAGGGACATGAAACGACCAAAAAAATGCAATTTTGGTGTTTGGAATTTTTTTCTTCTTCAGTGTTAAATGTACGGAATAAATTATTTATATTTTAATAGATCAGACATTTTCAGATGTGGCGATACCAAATATGTGTAACTTTTTTATTATTTTATTTTTTTAATTGCAAAATAGCGAAAGGGGGGTGATTTGAACTTTAAAACTTTGTTTTTTTTACTTTAACTTTGAGTCCCTCTAGGGTGCTTTACTACTTGGGGGCGTGATCATTTATACAGCCTAATGCATTGTAATACAATGCATTAGGGTGTACAAAGATGGCAGGAGGTAGTAAAACAGAAAATATGGCAGCAATAGAAGCCTTCACGAGGCTTCCAGCTGCCATCTTAACCAATAAGAAACCCGCGATTTTGCCGCGGGCGCCCCGATCGAAGTGAGGAACAGTGCACGGCACTGTTTCTCATTGATTTAGATGCCATAGCCATCTTTGCCATGGCATCTAAGGGGTTAAAAAATGTGGGATGGCGCTGGCACCATCCCATGGTGTAACTGCAATTAGCAGCTTACACTTTGCTACAAAGCCCCTTACTTACACTATGACATACTCATACGTCCTCTGTCGGTACGGGGTTTATAACGACGCCAAACACTCCTCCAAGACAACTCCTGCCTTATGAAAGAACATGAGGTTAAAGGTGCTGGACTGGCCGAACATGTCCCCAGACCTAAACACAATTTGACCATTTTCACTTCGGGGTGTACTCACTTTTGTTGCCAGCGGTTTAGACATTGATGGCTGTGTGTTGAGTTAGTTTAAGAGCACACCAAATTCACACTGTTATACAAGTTGTACACTGACTACATTGTATCAAAGTGTCATATCTTCAGTGTTGTCCCATGAAAAGATATACACTGTGTGCAGAATTATTAGGCAAATGAGTATTTTGATCACATCATCCTTTTTATACATGTTGTCCTACTCCAAGCTGTATAGGCTTGAAAGCCAACTACCAATTAAGTAAATCAAGTGATGTGTATCTCTGTAATGACGAGGGGTGTGGTCTAATGACAGGCAACTTCCTTTCCTTTGGCAACATGGGTCAGAAGAGAGATTTGACGGACTCTGAAAAGTCAAAAATTGTGAGATGTCTTGCATAGGGATGCAGCAGTCTTGAAATTGCCAAACTTTTGAAGCGTGATCACCGAACAATCAAGCGCTTCATGGCAAATAGCCATCAGAGTCGCAGGAAGCGTGTTAAAAAAAATAAAGGCGCAATATAACTGCCCATGAATTGAGGAAAATCAAGCGTGAAGCTGCCAAGATGCCATTAGCCACCAGTTTTGCCATATTTCAGAGCTGCAACGTTACTGGAGTATCAAAAAAGCACTAGGTGTCCGATACTCAGGAACCTGGCCCAGGTAAGGCAGGCTGAAAGACAACCACCTTTGAACAAGAAAACTAGATAAAACGTCAAGATGGGCCAAGAAATATCTTAAGACTGATTTTTCTAAGGTTTTATGGACTGATGAAATGAGAGTGACTCTTGATGGGCCAGATGGATGGGCCCGAGGCTGGATCAGGAAAGGGCAGAGAGCCCCACTGCAACTCAGACACCAGCAAGGTGGAGGTGGGGTACTGGTATGGGCTGGTATCATCAAAGATGAACTTGTGGGACCTTTTCGGGTTGAGGATGGAGTGAAGCTCCACTATCAGACCTACTGCCAGTTTCTGGAAGACACCTTCTTCAAGCAGTGGTACAGGAAGAAGTCGTTATCGTTCAAGAAAAACATGATTTTCATGCAGGACAATGCTCCATCAGAGGCATCCAAATACTCCACAGTGTGGCTGGCCAGTAAAGGTCTAAAAGAAGAAAAAATAGTGACATGGCCCCTTGTTCACCTGATCTGAACCCATATAGAGAACCTGTGGTCCCTCCTAAAATGTGAGATCTACAGGGAGGGAAAACATTCCACCTCTCTGAACAGTGTCTGGGAGGCTCTGGTGGCTGCTGCACGCAATGGTGATCGTAAACAGATCAATCAACCGACAGAATCTAGTGATGGAAGGCTTTTGAGGCGGCTATATTGGTCACTGATTTGTTTTTGGTTTTGTTTTTGATGTCAGAAATGTTTATTTCTAAATTGTTGGTTGTTATATTGGATTGCCTGGTGAAAATAAAGTGAGATGGGTATATATTTGGTTTTTATTAAGTTGTCTAATAATTCTGCACAGTAATAGTTACCTGCACAAACAGATATTCTCCTAAGATAGCCAAATCTAAAAAAAAAACACTTCAACGTCCAAAAATATTAAGCTTTGATATTTATGAGTCTTTTGGGTTGATTGAGAACATTGTTGTTCAATAATAAAAAGAATCCTCTCAGATACAACTTGCCTAATAATTCTGCACACACTGTAAAACAATATTTACAAAATGTGAGGGGGGTACTTACTTTTGTGAGATACTGCATGTTCCTGTTAATTATTATAAGAAGACCTGGAACAATTCTGTTCTAGTAAATACTTGTGTTCTCTATGAAATAACAATTCTGGAGCATCTTCTCTTAGAACTCTGTGTTGTGCTATTCTTTTGTTATTCCTTCAAGAAATGTATTAATGAATCAGTCAGAAGGGTGTTGTCATTTAAATTTTATGAGGGATGTGTCCTTGCACTCACTCACTTTGTCAGCATTGATTGAACTATGTCAGACTATGAAGGGACACACCCTCTATTAGTAACACCCAGCTGACAAATTTTATTTACAATTATTTAACAGAGTGGCTCATGTGAAGGAACTGAAAGGCCGTGTTCACACGGCTTATTCACGGCGGATTTGTGCGCCGTATTGAGCGCACAAATCCGCCGTTAATAGGGGGCGGGAGGGGGCGGGGCCGGAGCGCGGCGGGGGCGCCGCTCCCGGCCCCATAGACAATGCATTGTTTACGGCGCGGTCCGCGCCGTAAATAATGTGCATGTCACTTTCTCCCCCGCGGGGGATTTGCCGAGCGGGGAGGAGCGACGGATTTCCACTGTTCTCATAGGCAGTGGATACCGTAATGGGCTCCCGAGGATTGGGCCGTATTGAAGCGCAAATCCGGCGCGGAATACGGCGCCAATCCGTCGGCAAATAAGCCGTGTGAACGGGGCCAAACTCCTAAACTCTTGATCCAATTTTAATGTGGATACCCTCAAATGAAAGCTGAAAATCTGGACTTTATGTATATGTCTGTTCTACAACTATAACTTGAATGTGTTTCTGTAAAAAGGTACAAAAAAAAAAATTTGTGTCAGTGTCCAAATATATATGGATCTAACTGCATATATGTGTTTTGCTTTATGTTACAAAGGTGATGCAAGACTATCCTCAGCAGCGCAATTGTTTTAGACTGCAATGATTGATGACAGGGATGAGGGGCTCTTAGGCCGCGTCCCCACAGCACAGGACAAATACCGGTCGGTTTATCAGACCGTTATTTGTACTGTTTGAGCCGTGCACACGGCCGCAGGGGGGCGGCTTTTCTCTGCGATTAGGGGACCGCTGGCAGTATATTCTGCCTGAAAAACATCCAGAGGAATGAGTCTGTTCAATGTTTTTCGCACCACCGGCAATGTCAAGTAGTGTAAAAGTATCTGCTAAGCTGTTGTGCCTCTTTTGAAGGTTTAAACCATCTAGATCATGGTAGCAATGTATAAAAAAGTTCTGTAAAGGGAAAGGGAATCAAGCATGAGGACAGAGTTTGAATCATATGTTCCATATTGGACAAACTGGGTATCTGGCACCTACCTATCACAGAAAAATTATAACCCCAAATATAAAAACATCAAAGCTTTATTTCAATTAGTTAAAACTTAAATATAACACACTATTCCCTTATTTCCAAAAACTAAATTAATTACATGTAAGATAAAAAGAGGGAGTATACTTAGCTTCCAAAAGGAGATATTCACCAATCCTACACCGATATAGTCCAGAGGAATTGGATACTTCCACTTTTTACCCGAAACTGGTCCTTTGATATAATAAGTAAACTGCCTCTATAAGTACCCTATTTAAGCCCTAAGAGATGCCTTTATGGAGTTGTCGCCCCGATAAGGGCAGCCCCACATAAACGGCTTACACCCTAGGTAACACTAGTATATACTAAATTAGGGCAAATGGGTATACGCAACAGAGAGATTTCAAAAATATATAGTCTCCCTAGTCTCCCGACGCGTTCCCCCAAATCAGGTTCATCAGGGGAGTCAGTCTCTCAGATACATGCAGATAGTCCACGCCATGATGGAAGAGCGTCCCCCAATCTCATAAGGACCTCCTTAAATATACCTCACAAAGATTAGACAAATTGGTGAACCACCCATCTTATTAACATATATATATCAACATTCTATGTCTCAAATGTATGCACCAAGCGATAAATAAAGCTATTATGAGGCTCCTGTAAGCAGCTGTCAGTATTCAAACACTGACAGTAATACTTGCCGCACATCTCAGTAGCTACACGCGCCCTCAGCAGTCGGCGTCCGGAATTGGCAACTGCACGTGCGTGGCTTCAGACTACTCGCGCATGCCCAGTGTGCGGCCTCCCGATAAGTCATCTGCGCATGCGCGGCTACGAGACCATCGCGCATGCCTGAACCTCAGCGGTATTTCTTACTGCGCAATACCAGGAGCCATTAGCAGTTCATTATACATAACTCAAAGCGATAAGCAGTCACCCAACGTCCCCATACATACCCCGTACAGCATGTTTAGATAACCTCACCGCACAAACCAGGGGTAAGGGCCCTAATACTCATTATACAATCCACAATCCTTTTACAGTTACCATTGATTAGGATATATTAAAAGTATTTCATATTGATCTGTACAAACGCTCCTTCGATACCACAGATCAACTATACTTATAGATTGGTATAATTAAGCAAAGATAAAAATATGCATAAGACATAGGAACTTTTATGTGACATTGTCACAAGCACATGATATTGTGCAGATAGGAGATGCACCAACAGGCCAATCACCAAAACAAGGGAAATATCAGTACCTACTATTTATGATATTTAGATATAGAAACAGGAGTAAATGCCTAACTCAGACATGATATCTCCATATCACTATAGGCAAAATTTCTCTGATACAACTTAGTACAGTGAAGAGCACATTAAATCAAAGAAAGCATCCAAACTGTAAAGACTCATTAAGGCCACCAGGACTCACTGATCTCAAACGGTAAATCCACTGGGCCTCTTTCCTTAAGATCATGTTATCCAAATTTTCTTTCCTGGGCGACGGATGAATCACCTCTATGACAAGAAATCTGAGACATCCGGGGTCACCCCCATGCATCTCCCATACATGGGGGGAAATCGCTGTGCCCCTTTATGTCGCACATCCCCAGGTGTTCTCCAAATCTTCGGCGCATTGGTGATTTGGTCTTGCCTACATGTAAAGCTGACACTACAAAAAAGAGGAAAAACCAACCTTCAGATTAAATTAAAGAAACCTTTTGGGGAATTTCTTTCCCATTTTGACCCTTTTTAAACGACTCCGTTGCTCTAAAGGGAAGGCACAAAATTATCCCCACTCTAAACATCCCTTTCGGTCTGTCGGGAAAGGCCGCACCGGGGGCATGCGGAGTGTTAAAACCCGCGCAGCGCTTTTTCCATTCCGGTTCCCCGTTGCTGGGGGGGCGGTGTGTGCTTAGATGTGCGGCAAGTATTATGTCAGTTTTGAATATGCACTCTTACAGGACCCTAAAATGCTGTATTTATGTTGGTGCATATTTTTGAGACATAGGTGTTGATATATTATGTTAAAAAGATGGGGGTTTTCCCCAAATATGTCTAATTTTGTAAGGTATTTTATGGAGGTCCTTTGGATTGGGGGATGCCTTCCATCGGGGCGTGGTATTGCATGATCTGAGAAAAAGCCCCCCTGATGAACTGATTTGGGGGAAAAAAGGTCGGGGATAGGGAGACTTATTTTTTTGAAAAATCTTCTTTTTGGATCCCATTTGCCCAAATTTTAGTATTACTAGTGTTACTAGGGTGTAAGCTTTTTATGTGGGGCCGCCCTTGGGGCGAAAAACCCCCATAAAGGATCTCTTAGGACTTAAATGGGTACTTTTAGGGCAGTTACTTATTATATCAAAGGCAGTTTCGGGTAAAAAGGGGAAAGTTCCAAATTCCTCTGGATATATGGTGGGATGGTGAATATTTTCTTTTGGAAGCTAAGTTTATCCCCCCCTTTTTTCTTTCATGTAATTAATTTTTTTTTTGGAAATAGGGGAAAAGGTGTATATTTAAATTTTAAAATTTTAATTTAAATAAAGCTTTGATGTTTTTATTTTGGGGTTTAAATTTTTCTGTGATAGGCTTTTGGGACCCCGATGTTTATAAATTTTTTGCTGTAAGTTTAAAACTGCCCCCTTTAATTAGAAGAAAAGGGGTTTATGCCCGCTTAACTCCCAAGGGTGTACGGGGGAAAAAAAACCTCTGTGCGTGCGCAATAAGTGCAAAGGAAAAATGTGGGGTCCAGCATCCTTTATAAAAAAATTTACCTTTTTCCATAAAGGAATGGAAAAAAGGGCCAGGGTAAGAGCACCAGTAAGTGTGGTTTTGATCAACAGATCTTTCTGAAACCATGGAGGTGCTTTGAGAAAGATTTGTTGATCAAAATGTGTCAGCTTGGCTTGGTGTCCTTACCCTGTGTCATCTTCTACTTCTATTTCCTTATTCAAAAACGTAAATGGAGGACTAAATTGTCATAAAACTTAGCTTTTAATATTAATCAGTATTAAAAAATAATGTGATACCCCTAGTTGGCCCTGACAAAACGAGCTTTATTATCCCTAACCTAAACCAAAAATACAGGAAAAAGCGCCCTGATAAGGGCGATCCTGTCAGGAACCTAAACCTAACAATAACTTACCCTAAATAGACCCTCATGTTACCAGCCGACGCTGGTTCAATCTTACAGGGTGAGGGACGTCTTAACAGAACAATTGCAGTGCTTTGATGGAGGGCTGCCACTTCAGTGTCCAGGTGGGCTATACATGTTTAACTTATCTATGCCATATATGTACCCTGGACATATGTAAGTATCTATATACTGGTATCCCTGCCATTCATCTGGTTATCCCCTTAGTTATTTCTTTCTCTTGGGTCCTTACTTTTCCAAACCTTCCCCTGATGCGATCCATGTAAACAGATAGGAGGATCGAAACATGTTGGGATTGGACCTTGAGGGTCTATTTAGGGTAAGTTATTGACAGGGTTAGGTTCCTGACAGGATCGCCCTTATCAGGGCGTTTTGTCCTGTATTTTTGGTTGAGGTTAGGGCTAATTTAGCTCGTTTTGTTAGGGCCAACTAGGGGTATCACTGTTTGGTCCCTCCCACTTGCGGTGTTTTCTTGTTATATATATTTGATAGCGCTGTGTTATATATAATTATTTTTTAATACTGATTAATATTAAAAGCTAAGTTTTATGACCATTTAGTCCTCCATTTAGGTTTTTGAATATATTGGGTCAAGAGGCATTTTTTCATACCCTCTATATCTGTAGGTATAGTTGTTTGTTCTATTTCCTTATGGAATAAATGTCAATTTTTGATAAAGGAGTGCTGGAACCCACATTTTCCTTTGTCTCTGCCACCTACACCCGGTCATTTTTAGGGTAAATTAATTTGCAGAAGATTTGTTGCAAATATTTCTGTGATTGTCTCATTCATCCAAATGAACCTTTTGGAAAACCATGCTCTGTTTAGCTATATGTTTAGGTTTAGGCAGGTAAAATCTGCAGAGCTGTACAAATCTGATCAACGTGATCTGAAGTTTTGCACAAAGAAATGTGAGCCTGCTGTGGATGTAGAACAGCGCAGCCTTAGGCATCCTTTCTTAAATCTGCAGCATAATTTTTATTTTGTGGACATGTGAATTTTAACTGTGGATTTCACTGCTTTCAGTGCAGCAGCAGAGAAATCCGCTGTAAATCTCCAGCAAAATATGCCTGTAAAACAAGGAGATTTTGTTGCATGTCTGCAGCGGATTGGCATTAATATGCACAGCAGAAAATGTCTGCCACATGTAAGCCTTGCCTAAGGGTGCTTCTACACGATGCAGTTTTATTGATTTTTTTTGCGCTTTTTTTTACTTGCAGTACTGGCTTGCAATAAAACTTTCCAAACAATTTAGATAACTGAAAGGAGCTTGCAGTTAAAGAGGTTTTCCAAGACCCCTAAAAAACTCCCTATCACCCTCCCTATGCTTAAATAGAAAATAACCCATACTTACCTATGAGCACCTTTACTGCGCTTTCAGAAGTCCAGTTCTCCCCCCAAACACACACACAGATGACATCACATTCATGAATCACATGATGCTGCAGCCAATCGCTGACCACTGTGGTCACATGTCTGCATGTTCAGAATGTGAGCAAAGAGGTAAGTGATTGGCTGCTGTATCATGTGCTCCATGAACGTGACATCATCAGAGAGAGACTGGGATGGATATTGGAGCTTTGGCAGTGTTGGAACAGTGTTGATAGGATAGGTAAGTATGGGTTAATTTTCTATTTTAGCACAGTAGTAGGGAGGTTTTAAATACCACAAGTACAAAACTAAACCATGTTATAGCACGCTAAGGCATATTCACATGGTGTGGTCAAATTGTGGATTATTGCCATAATTATCGCAAAATTGTTGCATAATGCAGTGGAAATCACAGCAATTAATCATGTGAATATACCCTAATCTATTAGAAAATGCAGGCAGGTTTGTAAAATGTAATGCACCTGAGATAAGGGCAGATTCCAGGGGAAACTGAAAGGCCATATCAGTTTTTCACTCTTGAGTTGCAATTTAAAAATAAGAAAACAATATACTATCAAGGAGATAAGGTTATTTTATTGTATGTACAATTGCTGAAACTTTCATTCCCCAAACCTCTTATAAAGGTTCTTTAGAAAAGACAATGCTTCTGAAGTGTTCAGAGGAGAAAGAGTAATGATTAGTCTAGCAAGTGAAAACCTAGTAAGATGAGACAGCTGTGACTAAGTAAGACTGAAGGCAATAAATACAGAATAGATTGCAAAATCTGGAGTAAGGGCTCTTGTTATATTCTGAGAATTAATAATGTGGACTTTTAAAGGAACCAGACTGAGAGCAAACTTGTTTGTTACATTCATTACTGATGATCGAAAAGAAATGTCCACCTTGTTGTGTATATTTAACCTCTTACAAAGAAGAATTTATTTCACAAAAGAATTGCTGTATGATGTACTGTATCTTCTATATGACATCTTCAACAGTCCTCAGAACCGGAAGCAGAATACTTGGTGAATGATTCAAATGTATGGGTTGTACTCAGATCATTCATAACTCAGGGCTCCAGACTGAAGCTAAAATGCGTGCAAATGTAACTAGGAATTAAGGGGTTATCCAGCAAAGGATGTTATGCTTGCTTAGATCGAGTTTAAAATTATGAACAAATTTTGCATGAAATCTGTTCTCTGCCTAGGATTCCTCTGTTCACTACAGAGCAACTTAGACAAAAAGCTTTCTGCTCGTCTGCCAAGAATCTCTGCAGTAACACGTAGACTTGAACTGGTCCACAGGGAAATAGGGGAAACCCATGGTGGGCCCCAGGCCATGGTGGACTCCTTGAATGGTAGGCCGAGGGCTATTTTTCATGGAGAAAGGCAGAGAAAGACAGACAGAAATCAAGAGATATGTGCAGCATGTACATTAGCTGTTGAATGAACCCCAAGAATCAACTCCACTGGTGGACCCCAATAATTAATTTCACTGGTGGGCTCCAATAATAAATTCCTCTGGTGGGCACCAAGAATTAAGTTCACTAGTGGTCCCCAAGAATAAATTCCTGTGGTGGACCCCAAGAATCAACTCTATTGATGGGCCCCAAGAATCACTTCCAATGGTGGGCCGCAACAATCAACCCTACTAGTGGGCCCCAAGAATCAACTCCAATGGTAGGCCCATTCAATCCCGTCTGACGCTGGTAACACAGCCCAGTCCCTTATCACCATGATAGCATTGAACTGTATTGAAAGATAAATGGATACCATATTGTCAGCTGCCAGAAGGCAAATGAGCATGCCCTAGCAACATAGATTGGAAGCAGTTCCAAGTGAGATACATGGAAACAAAACATGATCAGAAAGGTATATTATAATCTAGAAACATTACACATTATTTTAAAACAGCTATTAACAGCATTCAGGACTTTTGTATGACAGTAATTAATGGAGTGTATAGAAAGTTTAACCCTCTAAATACTGCAAATTAAAATTCAGGTTACTAATTGCAACCTTAATTGGACCAGAGGTAGTATATTTCCTCCAGATGTGTTAATGTAACATGTAACACTGTGAATGCTTGTATGGGATGTCCCTGCATATATCACTGGTAGGTGAACAACTACAATCATAGGTACAATGGGTTGAAAAAAGTATTCCTACCCCTTGAACTCATGTTCTATATGTACGTTTGCATATGTATTCAGCCCCCTGTACTCTGATACCCGTAAAACAAAATACAGTGTAACAAATTGCCTTTATAAGTTACCTAATTAGTAAATAGAGTACATTTCTATGTACATACTGGTTTATGTATTGATTCCTATGTTGCGCTGACAACGAATCCCTGCTCATACTATACCTCCAAAGTAGGAACTTGAATGTCGTGATCATATACCTGGCTGGGTGAGCAATTTTTTTCTTGCTATATTATTTACATCTGTATGTAACTTATTATAGGTATAACTACAGCTGTTTTGTGAAGGCCTCAGAGCTTTGCTAGAGAATAGTAATGATCACATGACATCAATGAGCACATCAGACAGCTCACAGATAAAGTTGTGGCAAAGAGTCTTGCAGAGTTAGGTGTAAAAAAATACCAGCCCAAGTTCTGAACATCTTATGGAGCACTGTTTAATCCATATGGCTAACTTACCAAGATGTGGCAATCCACCTAACCTCCCAGACATCCCAGACAAGGAGATCACTAATTAGAGAGACAGCTAAGAGGCACAGGGTCACTCTGGAGATCCATAGCTCAGATGGAAGAATCTGTCAACAGGACAACTATTACTTTTGTGCTCCACTTTTTGGAAAAGTGACAAGAAGAAAGTCCTTTTTGAAAGCCAGTCATTAGAAGTACCATTTGCAGTTTGCAAAAAAACCATGCAGAGAACACAGCAAGCATGTGGAAGAAGGTACTCTGGGCAGATGAGCCCAAAATTGAACTTTTTGGCCTAAATGTCAAACGATATGTTTGAAGAGAGCCAAAACTGCCCATCACCCTGAACTCACCATCCCCAACATAATGAAGCATGGTGATGGCAGCATCATGCTGTGAGGAGGCTTTGCTCCAGCAGGGACTAGGAAGCTGGTCAGAGTTGATTGGAAGATGGATGAAGTTAAATATAGGGCAATCCTGGAGGAAAAACTTGTTAGAGGCTGCAAAAAACTTGTGATTGGGACGTAGGTTTTCCTTCCAGGAGGACAAAGACTCTAAACATACAGCCAAAGCTACAATGGAAGGATTTAAGTCAAAGCATATTCAGGTGTTAAAATGGCCCAGTCAAAGTCCAGACCTAAATCCCATTGAAAATCTGTAGCAGGATTTGAAAATTACTGTTCACAAACGTTCGGCAACCAATGTGACTGAGCTAGAGCTACTTTGCAAAGAAGAATCGGCAAAAAGTCCAGTTCAAGTTTCATCTATGGTAATGTGCTTACATTTATTGCATCAGTGATTATACCTGACTGTAATATTTGTTTTTTACAATCACTGCTTTGTATACTGTGATACGCTGTATTTTTGTACCAGTATATAACTGATAGCACTGTATGTATGCATTGTATTCGCATCTCTCCATTACTACTTGATCCTATTGTGTTACTTACATGTTAATTATGTGAATAAATTTGAATCTGTTTAAAAAAAAAAGAGAAACACTTCAATAAGTATGAATTCTTTTGCAACCCACTGTACATTCATGGTTGCAATGGCAACAATTTTTGTCACGATCTGAAGTGCTAAAATGTGTAGGTATAAGGGAATGCAAGTGAGGATGTTAATGCATTTCAACTTTTTCTTTGCATTCACAATTAACGCCAGTGGTCAGTAGGCACACTACTTGTCTGATCACCATTATGTAAATATAAGGGTATTTCCACTCTTAACATATAGTAACACTATGGTTATAAACTGTGCAGGCATGATTGGTTTAACATGGTTTTCAAGTTGATTTTAATAGCCATGTAGTTTTGTGAGTAAAGCTGCTGATGACCTTCAAAATCATGCGGCCAATAAAGGGCATGTCCACTGTTTACATTTTTTTTTATTGGAAATGTCCTTCAAGAATGAGTTAGTCTTGCTACTAAGACCTTTAGCTGTTATCTCTAGGGAGTCCAGCTGTAAGGGCGACATGTATGATCTAGGCTCAGAGGCCAGTTCTAAATATCTTTAAAACAGTGTAGAATGTGCCAGATTATGTACACCTGTTCTATTGCGGGTCATAGATTTGGCGTATTCTAGTTCCACTATGTCAATTCAGGCTCAGGTAGACCACTATTAACTTGGTCTGGCTGTTCCAGCAGTAATGCGCCTAGTTTTGCCGTCTTCCAGTCATAAATGTGTAGAATCATATGTTTGTGGTGCGACACGCCCTCACATCTTGGGCGCATTACAAAGTGCCTCGGGCACCACAAAATAATCCTACTTTTGGAGTGTGCCTGCTCATACATCTAGAAAACAGGGCTGCACCAGTTTTTGGGCCGAAAGGACACCAGAATACTGGCACGGACCCATACATGTATGGGCGACATGGCGACATGTATGAATTTTGGTGTTTAAACGGCAATTTTCATGCGCATAATATTAGATTAGATTTAGATTAGATTTGTGAACCCGCTCTACTTCTAGTGCTAATACGACTTTTCTGGCTCAGGTAAACCACTTTGAAAGTGGTTTACCTGTTCCAGCAGTAATGCGCCTAGAATTACCATAATGAAGCTATAAATCTATAGCTTCCGTTTTAGTGCGCCCCACCTCTTGCACGCCCCCCGAAATCGGGCACATTACAAAGTGCCGCAGGCACTCTGTAATGCGCCTGATACTGGAGTACAGGAGGCATTACACTAATGCGAACGGGGCTGCGCCAGAAGTCTGGCATCTTTTCAGCCCAACATCAGGCGCAGCCCGTTCGCAATAGTGTAAAGCCTCCTGTACTCCAGTATCAGGCGCATTACAGAGTGCCTGAGGGCACTTTGTAATGTGCCTGATTTCGGGGGGTCGCCCTAAGCTTCTCTGCAGCACCACAAAAGGGAAAATGAAGTACTGCATTGTGCCCATTGAAACCAATGACCTTTCTCTGTAATACATGGACATTCTGAATCCTCCAGTAGTTGCTTTTTGCTTTGCCTTTCATTAACTCAAGATGCCTTAATAGCTCTCTAAAGCTAGGGTCACAGTACAACTTTTTGCAATTTTGGGGAATGACTTTCAGCTTGCAGCTGTTACTCGATAAGTTAAAACAGGTCTGTAGCACAACAAAACATCTCATTATAGCCCTAGCCCTAGCTATGTACAAGTCTATTCATTAATTTCTACACAATTTGCAGATAAACAGCATTTTCCCAGTTTTACAAAACTATATGGCCATAATCAATTTTGAAAGAATGCACTGGACAGCACATTGGCGAGTTTTTCAACCACACTGTGTTCACCAGATTATGTAGCCGAAATGCTTGTTTAGGTTTACAGGGAGGTGTATGCACATTTATAGTCATGTGGCTAGCATACCAAAGGGTAACTAGAACTTCTAAGGGGTATTTGACTGGCACATAGCTGATAGTGTTGAGTGCACATGTGGCTGGCACTGCTCTTTACACCTATTACTGGCACCAGGGGTATAAGTAGAATTCATAGAGCTCTATAGGAATATGAAATTAGCCCACATCCCTTAATGACAGGAAACTAAATCAAGAGCTTATAAAGGGTTTTACCAGAACAGAAAATTATGGTATATTGCTAGGATATGTCATCATTGCCTGAGAGGTGCAAGTCACAGAGTTGGGATCCACACCTCTCAGACATTGATGACATATCCTAGCGATATAACTTGGGAATAGGCCCACGAAAGTCACAGAGCAGACAGGAGAGTCCGTCGCACTTGCGCAGTTACTCTCCATTCTGTTCTAAGGGAGTTCCGAGCAGAGTTGACTGTTACTGTTCGACTGTACTCAGAACTCCCATAGAACAGAATGGAGAGTAACTGCACAAGTGCGACCGGCTCTCCATTCTATGCTGTGACATTTGTGGGCCCATTCCAGATATAGGTGTGGGACCAGCACCTATCAGACAATGATGGCATATCCTACTGAGGCTTTTGGTTGAGCCAAATAGCGCACTAGGGCCACATATGGGATATCTCTGAAAACGGCAGAATCTGGGGAATAAATATTAAGCTGCATTTCCATGGTCACATCTACCGTATTCAGTGAATAATGGATAAAAATTGAAAATCTGCAAAAAAAGTGAAATTTTGAAATTTCACCTCCACTTTGCTTTAATTTCTGTGAAATACCTAAAGGGTTAATAAACTTCCTAAACACTGTTGTGAACACTTTAAGGGGTCTAGTTTCTTAGATGACATCATTTATAGGGGTATCTACTATACAGGCTCCTCGAAGCCACATCAGAACTGGACTGGTCCTTAAATTTCTAAGCCCCCTAATGTCGTAAAAAAATAAAAAGACATTTAAAAAATGATGCCAACCTACAGTAGACATAGACAGATGCTAGTTATAAACTATTTTGTGGTGAATAATTATCTGTCTTGTGCACACAAATTTTAGAACTTTGAAAATGACAAATTTTTCCACATTTTCATGAAATTTTTAAATTTTTCACAAACAAACAAGGATTGTATGGACCAAAATTAATTACCAACGTACAATGTGTCACGAGAAAACAATCTCTGAATCGCATGGATAGGTAAAAGTGTCAAAAAGTTATTCTCACATAAAGTGATACATGTAAGATTTAAAAAATATGGCTGTGCCAGGAAGGCCAAAACTGGCTGGGTCCTTAAGGGGTTAAGTAAGCAGCAATTAAAGGCATCAATATTAGCGCCATATATCAGAGAATCAATACTACAGTGCTAAATAGCAGAAAGCCACTAGTTTGCTACTACCTACTAAAAGAAATGAAGTTCCCACACCTGAGTGGGTTCCTTATCCTCTGGGCACCATAGCAGCTACAATTGTTCTTATGGCTATTGTCACATGTGGTAGCTTCTCTCATGTAGCCTTGGGGATTTTATTTCTTCCTACTGGGAATGGATTTTAACCTAGGCATATAAGATACGAGCAGATTCAAATATTTTCAAAAGTATTCAACCATTTATTAAAAGTCCCATAAATACAAGACTTCATTAGTAACAACTCGGAGCCTTCGAACGGCACATAGTATTGAGTGGCGGGACAATTACATTTACGTCTGCTACAGTGTTATATAAATGGATTTTATCCTGCCTTTATACCAGTAAGTAGTCTATTTCTTGTGATTTTAAGTAAATAATGTCCCATTTTTCTGTGATTTTCATTGTAAATTGAGAAGACTCACAAGACAATGGGAACCCTTGACGTGGGTTACAAGCTGGTGTACTTTATCCAAAATATCAACTAATACCTTATGTTTGATATTTTTTTCTCAATATACAGCCTTGCCTTTTGATACTGGGCAGAAGTGGGGTGTCGGTATTTTTGTATTGAGCACTTGGAAAATACTGGGCAACACACTCAGTCGAATAGTATTGGTGCTACCAATAGCTTGTAAGCCAGCATGGTGCACCACACAAAACTTTATGACTTGCACCCTATATAAGCCTTAGCTATGTGTGATTGTAACACTAGTAATCAACCCTCTCATGGATAGTGGCATGTGAGTAGTTGTTATTATTATTATTATTTGTTTTAAAATGCCATTAGGGATTACATATATGTCATGCGTGCTGTTCAAGTGGAAGCAGAGAGATGGGACAATTTTTGGACAGAGAGGAGGTGTCAAGAGATGGTTTGAGTGAGTGCTGGTGGACAGAGGAGAGAGTTGAAGGTGTGGAATGGTTGTCTAGGGTTATGAGAGGATATGATAGTGGTAGCGTAATCCTGTTTGGCAGAGGTGAGTGCAGACTTAAATGTGTGGAGTGATTGTTTGTATGTGGCGAGGTCGTCAGTGGAGCGGGTTTTCTTCCAGCGGCGTTCAGCAATTTTGGAAGATCACTTCAGCTGTTTATGTGAGTCTGTGTGCCAGGGTTGTCTGTTGAGTTTGCGGGTCTGTTGATTTTGCATGAGAGGGATAACGGAATCAAGAGTGGAGGTGATTGTGTGTTGCAGAAAACAGTGATTGCATCTGCGTCATCAAATGAGGATATGGTAGAGAGAGGTGAAAGAGAGTCAGAGAAAGTGCAAGGGTTCATGTTTTGTAGTTTCCTGCAGGGGTGCACTAGATTTGACACAGGAGGAACAGGTGGAGTGGAGACGTTGGAGAAGGTAAGCAAACTGCAGTCAGAAATGGGGAAATGAGAGTTTGAGATGTTAGATAAGGGGCAGAGGCAGTTGAAGATGAGATCCAGTCTGTGTCTTTCTTTCTGAGTGACTCCAGAGGTTCACTGGGAAAGGCCAAATGAAGAGGAGAGTGAAAGGAGTTTGTTGGCATCAGAGTGGGGTGTGTTAGTGGGGATGTTGAAGTCTCCCATGATAATAGTGGGGATGTCAGTGGAAAACAAGTGGAGAAGCCAGGAGGCGAAGTGGTCAAGGAAGGCGGTCACAGGGCCTGGCGGTCAGTAAATGATAGCCATTTGAAATTAGTATTTTTGCACTTAGTAATATGGTACTGCAGCTCTAATACATAATAGTATGAACTGTTTTTTATCGAATGTGTACTTATTTACTAAGCAATTGCTCCAGTCATGTAAAGTAGGTGTGTGAACAATTGCTCATCAGCATTCTGCACTTGTGCAACTTCTCCCAAGTAGCCATGATGGTTTTATTGCCTCCTACTGGGAATGGATTTTTAATCTGCCTCAATAGCAGTAGGCCAGTAGGCATTTTTTTTCTGTGATTCTATAGTCATATGGGCAGGCACTATTTGAAAGGGAATGTGATTTTCCTGTTAAAGAGGTTGTCTTACCTTGCTGTTTCACAGTGTCACATGCAGTGTCAGAATTACACTTCCTGGTTAGGCTGTGGGTGGTTCTGTAGCAGTGATTGGCAAATCAGCTCTGCTGTTCATAGCTGATCCTGTTACAGTGAGATGTCTGCAAGAAATTTATAATCTGAAGTGCACAAGGCTACAGAGCTGTGAGGATTAAACCTTTTCATGAAATTAGGTAAACAAGCTTCTGTGCTAGATTTAAGACTCAGCTGGGATTGACTGACTGACAGCAGTTTGAAGCAATCAGATAAGAGAAAGCGCAGAGAGAGGTGGTTGGTAACCAAGAGAAAATTGTGCGCCCTAGCAGTAGATAAAATCTTTATTAATCAAAGCAAAATAAAAACAGCAAAGCATTTGGTAGCAGTCTTCATGTACCTTCCATTACATTTTAAAATGGAATCATTGTAGTGAGAAAACCCTTTAATAATATAATGAGTCTGGTAATAGTACAAAACACAATTTGAGCACTTTTAGTAAAACTGGAATAGTTTGGCTTCCTACTATACAGTAGAAGATCCCTGAAGGATAGTTCTGGCACATGTTGACACTAATATTGTCTCACATATGAAAGTAATTTAGCTACATTAATCCATTGCTAAATATAATTGCATGCAGAAGGCAGCAGCCCAATAATGTATAATATTATAATATACAGCTTACAAACGTCACTCATCTGTAAACTTTTTTCTGTGGTACCAATGAAGTGTCTGTCTAATCAATTTGCAGAAGCATTAAACAATCTATTGTAACAAGTGTTAAAAAATATGATCCATATCATAATGTGCCATAGTGAGAACCTCATGGACTCAATGAATAGCCCAATACCATTTTCACACTGTACAAGTATTCCTCATAAGAACCATACAGAAATTGTAATTGCAGCACGGTTTATCCACCATCTATTTATGCATGTACATTTCTGTCATTTTTATTTTACAGATTAATTTAGCACACTAAGAAAATGGCCATATGTGACTCTTGTTTTTCCACTAACTTGCTGCCAAATAATAATGGTAAGCCTTCTTGGGGTTCATCTTAACTATCGGTTGGACTATAAGCAATGGAGCAATTAAGTAACCCATATTTAGCACCTTTGTCCATACCATAGAAATGGGACATGATTCTTCTAGATTAGCAAACAATTATATGCTCTGAGCTGATCAATTCAGTCAATTTACTTTGCAGAGTAAATTTATTCTATGGAACAAAGCAGTAAGTCAGCGGGGTGTTACCTGAGAAAACAGCATGTCTGTGTACACTGAACTGTCCCTGCTCCTGTGTGGAGTGGCCCCACGCCATATGGTGCCACTATGAACTTATTAGCTGACAGATTAACTGATCCCAGCATTTGGGATCCCCAGTTTCCAGCTGTGAGAATGATTGATGTTCTAACCACTGCACCAGTCTTGAAAGTTATTTCCTCCATTTAACAGAGTCAAGAAGACAGAAAATTGCCACCTATTGTAAATGCTAATCTCACCCCTCTTGTAAAACCCAACGTAGCAATTTATTCAAGCCAAAGTCTTAAAATTGGTATAGTGAACATCAAATGCATACTTATTAGCCATTTCTTTTGAAGACACCCATCCCTACTTGAAGTTTTCCATCCATATGTTCATCATGCCCTACTTCACCCTTTGATTACAAAACAGTGCTTTCTCCTAATTATGAAAAAGGTATACTGAGCCGAGAAATATGATTAAGAAGTTCTACTTCTTGAGGCAGAATTTAGTCAGGGTGAGGGACAAAAGAAAAAAATAAACTCATTATGTCTTATTGAAACCACAATATGTTTGGAATGCCAAGACCAACTGCAATCTGAGTATTGATTACAATGACTGTGATCACATTTCATTTGTGTCCAATGGTGTAGGTTTAGGTATGGGTGCCCAAATATTCTAGGTTAGTGTCCTTAGTATTTACATTTTATGGAAACAGAATTGCTGAATGGAGATCAGAACTTGGACTTCTTAAATACGGTAAGTATTGGTAAGTATCATATTTTTCAACTATGGTAGCTTTGGGATTTGAACAACTCAATTTTTATGTAGAAATGTATGCCGTGTAGAAAAAAAAAAAACACATGAATCAATTATATTTCCGATGCACAATAGGAGTGCCTGAATAAAGTTTATATTTTGTAATACATATTCTTACTATTCAGGACATTATTTCTGGTTCATTCTGTATCACTGTTAACACATATGAGCTTGAGGAGCAAAGGGGACCCTCCAGTCGAACAAATTTACAAATTTCCTTTGCATATTCTTCCGATCTCAGTGCACTCAACACTAAGTAAGGCATTACTTTTTTTTAACGTATGATCTTTAAACTGTCTATCACTGCAAAATTATCTCTTTTGCTACTTCAGGAAGTAAAATGTTCATATTGACTTTGGAATTTGAAAACTTAAAGTACAAAACCCAGAACATTTACCACTCTTTTCATATTTCATAAGTAATAGAAACATAAAATCTAAAGTCACCCAGACATAACCTGCCTTAATCTTTAGCTATATTTTATGAAAAAATATTAAGTTAGCAGTTTAAGGTAAGGTGTTCACATAAAAGAAATAAGAAAATATTGTGTTAAAATGGAGATAGAGTAAATTGATTGTATATAAAAAAAATTCTAAACAGAATCTATGTGGATTTTACATAAAGACTTTCAAATGTATAAAGGGATTTTGCGACATTTTTATGCAGCTAATTTATGTCTCGGCTACACATTTGCTGAATGCTGAATTGGATATCATGTTACAGAATTTGAATCTGAATTAAGAAAATCCACACTTTCACCTTCCATCATCCACAGTTATTACTAAATGCAAGTCACCTCTGAGGGGAGATGCATCCTTAGTTACCAGGCTCCATAACAGCTGTAATGACTGCTATACTTGAAGTTACACCCATTACAATGTTTATTATTTTTTTTAAATTAGCTTTTAATGTGTTAATAGTTATAAAATTGTAAGATACAATGTGGCAGGGCACTCTTTGTCTGCCATCTTTGCTTTGTTGAGACATAGAAGTGACAACAGCTCTGAGTACACTATGTACAATTAGTAGCAATCCAATGGACAATTAAGACCTTTATGGGCATATTATAGCAGTGTACAAATAAAGGTAAAAATGTATAATAGAAGGCTAGATAGGGCCATTTCTTTGATTCTCCTGAACTCCTTAAAAAAAAAAGTGGGACAAAGAAAGCTCCGTGGAGTCATAGAGTGCTCAAATCCGGGGATTGTAGCTAGGTTAGTGTTTCGTGGTTGAGTGGAGTTCCCAGTCGATATGGACTAGTTGATAGCTTCAGTGGGAAATGGTTGTTGTAAAGGCATGTGGAGGGGCCTAAAAAATTAGGCCTGTCTTAGATTGGGGGACCTAGGTAGTTGCCCTGGTTAGGTCAATCACATAAGCAGTAGGCAAACCCATAGGACTGTGGAAGGAGTGGTACAGTGGGGTTCCAAACATGTCAAACCATGCCCTAGCTGTTTATGGAGGATTATTGGAGTAAGGTCTATTGGCAACAGTAGAATGAGGTAGTTTACTGGGAAATAAATTGCTAACGAACCACATCTTGGTCAGCACCCTTAAGTTCAGTGTCTGATAGAAGGAAGTATTTGCCACACAATGCAGGAACCTTAACCATATGGCTGAGAAGAGGAAAGGAACCTGAGATTAACTTGAATGGGTGAATTTGGTTATTTTCCTGTCTGTAACATTTAACAAAGTGGTAAAATAGCTGGGAATTTCAGCTACACAAATTGTTACATGCTATCCCCATAGAGTACAAGCTACTATACCCCAGTCCTGAAATTATTTGTTGGTGCTATAAACAATAATATAAACAATAAAAAATTATGCTTTACATGATGTTAAGGTGAATATCAAGTATATGTTAAGTGTTGGTCTTAGAGGCAGCTGATTGACATTGCATGCTGTTCTGTAGTTTATGATCTACAAGTACACCCAGATCCTTTTCAACAAGAAATTCTCCCAGTTTCCTTCCCTTAGGACATATAATGCCTGCAGATTATTAGTACCCAGATGCATAACTTTACATGTATCCACACTGAACCTCATTTAAAAAGTAGATGTTATGAATGGCAGGTATTCTCCTGAAATTTCTTCTTCTTCTTCCTATTAGATCAGATTTTAAATGTTATTTCTGTTTGTTTGGAGAGGTTGCATGGTAACTGCTCAGGAGCTTTGTATGTCAGCTGATCTGGCAGTGCACCAAGAGTTTGGTAGTGTTGCTATGCCCTAGCCTCTTTAAAACTCAGTGAGTCTGGCAGTCAGATTGCAGAGTACACTGCAAAGTCTCTTGTCTAGTTCTGAAATTGCAAGTTTTAGTTTATCAAAGTCTATTGTCTAGTCTCCAGTTGTATCAATTTCTAGTATATTCTTGTTTATTGTCTGTTTGGCCAAGTTCTAGAGTTTATTAGTGCTTGTGATCAGTTTGGTCTTTGTTTAGTGCCTGCTGTTATCTGCCTATAAAGTCTTTAGAGCTTACAGCTGCTTGTTGTATTAGGGTTAGCTGCAGTCTAGGGACATTTTTTGAGGGGTAGCGTTAGCATCAGTTTTAGGGATAAAGTTTATGATACCAGGGACAGCAGAAGTCCTAGTTTAGGGAAAGATTCAGTGACAGTAAGTCAGGGTGAGTTATCACCATTACTATCTTACTCAAAGACTGAACTTCAACATCCTCCTGATGTCCGTTTGCTTAATCATCTTTCAGTGAGTCTCTTGTATTTGATTGATACACACTTCATATAGCTATTTCTTTAAACTGCTGGTATACTTACCTGTTTGACTTATTGGTGGTTTGGAGTCCAACAATGTCGTTACAGTGAATGCCCAATCACTCAATGTGTTTAAGTCTGCCTGCAATTTATGAACATCTTCCAAAGATTGCTGTTACTCAATAGCTTAGTATCATGTACAAAATTAGAAACAGTGCTATTAATCCCCTCCACTATAAGGAAAATGTAGAAATGTGCAACAGGCAACAAAGACAAAGAAAAAGCAGAAAATAAGAGAGTGTAGACAGAAAAGAAGAACAAATTAAAGTTATTAAAGACCACAGAACAATCCAAATGGAGAAAGCATATTTAATTTGAAAGGACACCTGGGACGAAAGATAACATGAAGGGAAACTCTCATGGGGCTCTTCCTTGTAGCTCAAACTTACTTTGTATGGAGTCCATGAGCTCCTGAATAACTTTAGTTACCGCTTTCCAAAATCCCATCAGGGAGGGACAGTCCCACCATATGTGTGTTATATTGACGAGCAATGTCAGACTGGAGTGCATGGGACCCACCAGTGAAGTGGATTCTTGGGGCCCACCATTGAGATGAATTCTTATGGCATATTTTACAGTTATTGTACATGACTGTATATACTGTCCATGACTTTTCCACCCTGTCTTTTTCTTTCTGCCTTTTTTCCCTGACTTTCTCCCAGAAAAGAAGCCTAGGGGTCCACCATGCCCAGGTATCCACCTGGGTTTTCCCCTACTCACCTGTCGGCCAGTCTGAGACTGTTACCGCGTTCCCTGCCATAGTGCCAACAGGCTAGGAAAACCATTTATGAAGGTCAGACACAGATTCTGGACCATCAATATATGGTTTTAGAACCAGTTTTCGATGCAGTTATTGCCTTATGGGTAAGTTGGAACATTTGACCCATTGGACAGCTGAAAAAGGTGAAATAGTTCAGATTCCCATTGTTTACAAAAAAAGGTAGTTGCTGAGTTTGGTTTAATAACATTGATTTATACACTAGAGAAATTATGTGTGGAGGTTGAGAGGTGGATAAGCAAAACTGTAAGAAGGGAGACAGGAAGAGGAAAGGTTAGCTGTTTCAATTGGATATAGTGGAAAAGAGAGTCTGTGGATGGATTACCTTCAGCACTTCTTTTATCAGATCAGATATCACTTCTTTCTACCTATACACATTTTCTTATACTCCCTGACAGATTAGACATAATCTTGCTGTACCTGAATATTTCTTAAAATATAATATAAAAATTGTGAATTATCTGTATTGTTGATTCTGTGCTCTGGCATTACTGTTTTTTTGTCTTCAACTTGGTCTCTGTTGTATTATTTTCCATGTTCATGGTTATTGCTGTTTTACATATACAGTTGCAGCAACTAGATTTATATTAAATACAACATAATTTGATTACTACGACTACAGTATATTATGTCTTTTTATAACATCATTCCCATTGAGTTTAAGTCTATTGATTAAGCACATGAAAATTTACCTTTGTTTTAGATTGTTTTGTAATATCTATTAATTCTATATTTCAGAATAAAACAATTAATATTTTTACATGCTGTGCTCTAGTGCACAAATCATGAAGCTGGAAAAGATTTCTTTTCAAAAACCCTCTGTCTATAGCATGGACGTTGGAGCACCAAGTAAAAAAACATTTACATATTACAGAAAGGTTCTCACTGAAATGAACCTCGAAAAACCATTCCTTTTTTATCAATGCAGTCATCTTAGTAATTCTTGACTCTCGGGGGCCTTCATCATTTCTTGAAAAAAATTAATGATTTCAGTCAGTAGATGACATTCAAAATCTGAAAAATTTCTGCTAACCCATATGACACTTGTAAAACTTTTCTTAGAAATCATAGTCAATGGATGACATTTAAATTGTCAGCTTAATTTATCTTTAAGCTAAAGGAATAAATTAAGTTTGTGGTAGCAGTCAGTCCATTTGGTAACTTGGTATATTTCAACCTTAATAATGTCCTTGTTGTAGACATCTATTGTTAGGGTGAATAGTAAAATGAGGAGATCCAGACAGGAAAGCTGGTGAATTACATCCTTCATGATATTATGTTCACATTGTCAGATGGTAAATCATGTAATTAATAATAAATATAATATGTTTTTCTTCTCTATCCTTCGTGGGTTGGAGTGGTTGAGCATTACCGGGTTTGATTTGATATGTTTGTGGTTCAGTTTAGCCTCTATTCACACCAAGTTATTTGCTATTTGGTTTATATTGCTTCTTGAAGGACCAAACAGTTCATCAAGCTGTGCCATTATATCTAGTACCAAAAAAAAGAAAAAAATATCCCTAAGGAACCCACTAGGTTAATTTAGTTGAAAAAAAAATTATGACTTAATGGATCACAATAGGTTGTAACAGATCCAGATTATGGATTATATAATTATGATCATAGTGTTAACAAAATCTTTACAGTGGAAGCCAGGAAACAATGCTAGTCCTGTCACTTAATCCCAGTAATTTACAGTCGATTCTAGTCTTATGGAAATTCCAACGCAAATGTAAACTGTTCCTTGTCTATCCTAAAAATATCTTTACTACAAGAATATCTAATATATATATAAAATATATATAATTTACTGAATATGCTTATAGTAAAGACATTTTAAGGATGGTGTGTGTGTATTAATATAATAATAATAAATTATATATATATAATATTATATATATATATACAGTATGTGTGTGTATACACAGTTAGGTCTATATATATTTGTACGCTGACACAAATTTTGTTTACTGAAACATATTCAAGTTATAGTTCAGCTTTCACTTGAGTGTATTCACATTAAAACTGGATCAAGGGTTTAGGAATTTCAGCTCCTTAACATGTGCCATGTTTTGAAAGGGACCAAAAGTAATTGGACAAATTAAATAATTGTAAATAAAATATTAATTTCTAATACTTGGTTAATAACCCTTTGTTTGTAATGACTGCCTGAAGTCTTGAACTCATGGACAGCACTAGACACTGTGTTTCCTCCTTTTTAATACTCTGCCAGGCCTTTCCTGCAGCAGTTTTCAGTTGCTGTTTGTTTGTGGGCTTTACTGTCTGAATTTTAGTCTTTAACAAGTGAAAGGTATGCTCAATTGGGTTCAGATTATGTGACTGATTTGGCATTCACGAATATTCCACTTGAAATGTAAACAGCAAAGAACAATAGAGTGCCGCTCATCGGGAGTCTTGGGTCACGGGGTCCGCCTGTACTTTCGTCTGAAGCAACGGTGAACGGAATGTGGGCGTCCCGCTGTAGAGGCCCTCGCGATATTGTGGCTCTATATACTTCTATACCACATGATTTGGCACTCAATGCACTCACGTTCTTTCTGGATAGATATACCTTGTATGATGATCATTTGAAACAATACATCTTATTGGTAACATAGTTTTTGCTGGGACACAATTATTTTCATTTTAATGGATGTTATTATTTGCAGATACAGGGTTGTCCCATGGGGTCATGTTTTTCCCCGTCTTTGGCCAACATTTTTGTCTCACATTGGGAAAAGAGGTATATCTACTCAGTAAATAACGTGTTTGCAGATAATATTTTTTGGTATGGGAGCTATATAGATGACACCCTGTTAATCTGGCAGGGGTCATCTACTTCCATACAGAATTTTGTAGAATATACAGTCATATGAAAAAGTTTGGGCATCCCTATTAATCTTTATCATTTTTAGTTCTAAATATTTGGGTGTTTGCAACAGCCATTTCAATTTGATATATCTAATAACTGATGGACACAGTAATATTTCCGGATTGAAATGAAGTTTATTGTACTAACACAAAATGTGCAATATTAGTTATTAGATATATCAAATTGAAATGGCTGTTGCAAATACCCAAATATTTAGAACTAAAAATGATTTAGTTTAATAGGGGTGCCCAAACTTTTTCATATGACTGTATCAACATGAATGAGGATAATCTAGTGTTCACATTTGAGACACAGGAAAAGGAGATAACTTTTCTGGATGTGAGATTGGTGGGGGATCCCATTAGTGGCAGAATTTCTAGCCGCACCTATAGAAAGATATATCAGGTAACAGCATGTTACATGTAGACAGTTGTCATCCGGAGCATGTAGTGAAAAATCTCCCTATTGGGGAATTCATTAGATCTAGACGCAACTGTAGTGAAACAGAGGATTACAATCAGGAAATAGAGGTGGTCACTAGAAGACTCCGATGCAGGGGATATAAGTCATGGCAAATTTGCAGGGCAAAAAATAAAGTACATAAAAGAAATAGAAGGGATCTTATTTTTTCTTCTAAAAAGAATCTGAATAATGATAAATCCCGCCTATGTTTTGTAACGCAATACAGCAGACAATTTCAGGATGTTATAGGGATAGTTCAGAAATATATACCGATATTAAACATGGATCCTATTCTACGGGAAATAATGAAGGAGGATGTAGATATATCTTTAGGGGACCGCGCACTATGGGGAACTTGGTTTCTCCGAGTATGATTAATCAATCTGTGAAGAGCAGGAGAAATACGTGGATAGATTTGAAAGGATCATATAAGTGTGGTACGAGTAGATGCACTTTGTGCAAATACATGGTGAAAACGGATACTTTTTCTTCCTTTGTAACAGGGAATGTATACAAGATTAATGGTTTTTTGAATTGCCATAGCACTTACGTAGTGTACATGGTCTGATGTGAGGCGTGCAAACTTCAGTATATTGGATGCACTACTAGAAGCTTGCACATAAGAATAAGGGAACATCTCCATGATTGTAAACAGACTAGCTTGCGAAAAGTTTCAGGTGTAGCCAAACATTTTCAGGAGGTACACCAGGGTAATGTGGATAACAGTAAGGTACAAGTGATAGAACGTGTCAATAAACTCCAAAGGGGTGGAGATTGGAGAAAAACGCTATTGAATAGGGAAGCATACTGGATACTGACCCTGGATACAAGATCTCCCCAGGGTCTAAATTATCGATCAGACCTTATGTATATATATTGAATGTTTGGTAGTGATATGGAGTATACATATAAGGTAGAATCCTCTAACTGTTTTTTTTTTTTTTTTTTTGAGGGAACAGAACAATGTTAGTTGTAACAGATCTTTTATGTGGCACACATAGGGTTAACTTTCAGGTGGTGAGGCTAACTAATGAGTAAGGTGGGTTTATATTGAAGCTTTGTATCTAGCATGTTTATGTTACGAATAAGGGCCAAGATTTGAGCCTGAAACGCATAAACCATCATGCTTATGGATGTTTTTAAATGACATTTTATCATCTTCAATAAAGAGTGTGTTTGCTATAACGCTTATTTTCCGGATATCCTTCTACAAGTGTGCTGGATTTACCTACCTTCATTGTGAATATTCCACTTCTTTGCTTTAATAACCTCCTGGGTTGCTTTAACTTTGTGCTTTGGGTCATTGTCCATCTGTAATGTGAAACGCTGACCAATCAGTTTGGCTGCATTTGGCTGGATTTTAGCACACAGTAGGTCTCTGAATATCTCAGAATTCATCCAGCTGTTTCTGTCCTGTGTAACATCATCAATAAACACTAGTGACCCAGTGCCACTAGCAGCCATGCATGCCCAAGCCATCACACTACCTCCGCTGTCTTTTACAGATGATGTGGTATGCCCTGCCCTGTTCCATAGATGTATGAACCATGGCACAATCTGCACTAGACACAACCCTTTAAAAGGTTCCAAAGATGCAGGGGCATGTTGTGCCAAAAATGCACCAAATTTTGGCACAAAACTGTTGACAAATCCATACCAGTTTCATAGTGGCATGGCTGAGACTACTTTTGTCATAGAACAGGACACATTTATAAAGTGATGTGAGATACTTTCATACATATTGTTGGATCGTATTAAAAACAGAGGTAGAACTGGTGTGTCAGTGCCAGGCTCATACATGTCCCCATTAGAGTCTGCTACTGACAGAATCCTTTTCTGTGCTTTGTCTCTCCCTTTCTCTCACCCCTAGGTTTAGTTACATCTCCTTTATCCTACCTCATGTTTAAAATCCTAACCCTGACCCTCCCTTACTGTATAATTTCCCTCCAAATGCCTTCCACTTTCATTACTGTATAATTTGCCCTTTCCTGGTTATATAATAATAATAATAATAATAATAATAATAATAATAATCTTTATTTCTATAGCGCCAACATATTCCGCAGCACTTTACAAATTCAAGGGTAAACATACAGTCATTACACATTAAAAGTACTTACAAATGAGACACAAGGTGTGAGGGCCCTGCTCGTGAGAGCTTACAATCTATTATGGTGTATGGGTGAAACATACGGTAAGAAGTGCCAAGTTTACAATGGTCCAGCCATGTTTCATAAATAGGGGGTGGTTTACATGAAAAATGGATGAACCTGCCACCCAGACTGTACATCTATATACAGATAAGTGCCTGTGAGTGCCCAAGTGCAGGGAGTGACAGATGTGTGTGATAGCAGTTAGGGATCTTGGTGGGCCAGACCGAGAAGATGTATTTTCAGGGCCCTCTTAAAACTGTGAGGGTTGTGAATGTGCCTGATCGCCCGCGGTAGCATATTCCAGAGAATTGTCAGTGTCGGACTGGAGGGACTGGGGCCCATAGGGGAGTTGATCTTGGGGGCCCACCCTACAGCTACTGTACATGAAAATATTACAGGCCTTTTGGACATAAATGCGTCCATTTTACCACATAATAGAGTGTGAAAAACAGAACTCTAAAGTGTAGTACGCAATACCAAGTTAGTCACATATCTGTCTCACACATCTGTCTATCTCACATGTCTGTTTGTTTCACACATTTGTCACAGTCTAACATAGACACATGGCTAAGCAGCTCCATCCATATCCCACTCCACCCCCCACCGATCCACATACAATATCCCCCTTCACGATTCCCTTGGTCACGCACCTCGTCATCTTCTAAAATAAACACCACTATAAACACCAGCAAGAAAGTAAAAGTGTAAATCCTATCACAGGGTCAGGTGTGCATTCACTTTTACAAACAGGGAAAAGTGTACGCTGCCACTATACTAGCGCCAATATAGCCTATAACACCGCCATATAGTGGTCAGACACCAGCTGAAATCACATCACCGCACTGATCCAATATAGAAGCAAAATAACCCCTGAGGTCAGGGACTCACAGGAGACATCAACTCTGCTGAGTCGTTCTGTGTCCCGTCTCTTGTCCATCCGTTCCACCCCGCCATGATGACTTGTCCTGGCCACCGCTCATCCCTGCAGAATTTACACACAAATATCTTAGAATCCTCGCTCTTCTTGCACCTCTTTACCTATTCCTACCTCTGTACAAACTTCCCAGAGGTGGGAGAGCGGGTCCAAGCCATAGCTTAGGGGCACAGTCTCCTAAGGGGTTGGAGGATAGGGAGAGTACTAACCCCTTTAGATCGTCTGCAGGTAGTTAGGGCCTCCTTTAGGTAGTCTGTAGGCAGTTAGGGCCTCCTTTAGGTCGTCTTTAGGCAGTTAGGGCCTCCTTAGTAGGGTTCCATGTCTTTAGGCAGTTAGGGCCTCCTATAGATAGTCTGCATGCAGTTAGGGCCTCCTTTAGGTAGTCTGCAGCCAGTTAGGGCCCTCTTTAGATAGTATGCAGGCAGTTAGGGCCGCCTTTAGGTAGTCTGCGGGCAGTTAGGGCCTCCTTTAGGTCGTCTTTTATCAGTTAGGGCCTCCTATAGATAGTCTGCATGCAGTTAGGACCTTCTTTAGGTAGTCTGCGGGCAGTTAGGGCCTCCTTTAGGTCGTCTGTGGGCAGTTAGAGCCTCCTTTAGATAGTCTACAGGCAGTCATGGGCTCTTTTAGGTACAACCTCAATTCTAAAAAAGTTGGGACACTAAACAAATTGTGAAGAAAAACTGAATGCAATGATGTGGAGGTGCCAACATCTAATATTATATTTAGAATAGAACACAAATCACAGATCAAAAGTTTAAACTGAGAGAATGTATCATTTTAAGTGAAAAATATGTTGTTTCAACATTTCATGGTGTCAACAAATCCCCAAAAATTTGGGACCATGACGTTTTTACCACTGTGTGGCATCCCCCCTTCTTCTTACAACAGTCAACAGACGTCTGGGGACAGAGGAGACCAGTTTCTCAAGTTTAGAAATAGGAATGCTCTCCCATTCATGTCTAATACAGGTCTCTTACTGTTCAATCGTCTTGGGCCTTCTTTGTCGCACCTTCCTCTTTATGATGCGCCAAATGTTCTCTATAGGTGAAAAATCTGGACTGCAGGCTGGCCATTTCAGTACCCGGATCCTTCTCCTACGTAGCCATGATGTTGTGATTGCTGCAGAATGTGGTCTGGCATTATCTTGTTGAAAAATGCAGGGTCTTCCCTGAAAGAGATGACGCCTAGATGGGAGAATATGTTGTTCTAGAACCTGAACATAGCTCTCTGCATTAATGGTGCCTTTCCAGACATGCAAGCTGGCCATGCCACAAGCACTCATGCAACCCCATACCATCAGTGATGCAGGGTTCTGGACGGAGCGTTGATAACAACTTGGGTTGTCCTTGTCCTCTCTGGTCCGGATGACATGGCATCCCATTGTTCCATAAAGAACTTCAAATCGTGACTCATCTGACCACAGAACAGTTTTCCATTTTGCCACACTCCATTTTAAATTACCCCTGGCCCAGTGCAAATGGCTGAGCTTGTGGAGCTTGCTTAGAAATGGCTTCCTCTTTGCACTGTAGAGTCTCAGCTGGCAACGGCGGATGGCATGGTGGATTGTGTTCACTGACAATGCTTTCTGGAAGTATTCCTGAGCCCATTCTGTTATTTCCTTGACAGTGGCATTCCTGTTTGAGGTGCAGCGACGTTTAAGGGCCCGGAGATCACGAGCATCCAGTAGAGTTTTACGGCCTTGACAGTTACGCACAGCGATTGTTCCAGATTCTCTGAATCTTTTGATGATGTTATGTATGGTTGATGATGATAACTTTAAAGTCTTTGCTATTTTATGCTGGGTAACACCATCTTGGTATTGCTGCACTATCTTTCTGCACAACAATGGTAGAATTGGTGATCCTCTTACCATCTTGGCTTCAGAGAGACACTGACACTCTGTGTAGCTCTTTTTATACCCAATCATGTTGTCAATTCACCCAATAAGTGTTGATTGGTCTTCCAGCTGTTCGTTATATGCTCAATGTCATTTTTCTGGGCACTTATTGCTACTTGTCCCAACTTTTTTGGCATTTGTAGACACTGTGAAATTTGGAATCAACATATTTTTCCTTTCAAATGTTACATTTAATCAGATTAAACTTTTGAACTGCCATCTATGTTCTATTCTGAATAAAATATTAGATGTTGGCACCTCCACATCATTGCATTCAGTTTTTATTCACAATTTGTTTAGTGTCCCAACTTTTTTGTAGTTTGCAGGCAGTTAGGGCCCCCTTTAGGTAGTCTGCAGGCAGTTAGGGCCTCCTTTACGTAGTCTGTGGGCAGTTAGGGCCTCCTTTAGATAGTCTGCAGACAGATAGGGCCTCCTTTAGGTAGTCTGCAAGCAGTTAGGGCCTCCTTTAGGTGGCAACATTACCTCCAGAGCCCACAGGAGCTCGGGGCCTACCAGGGAATCCACCGACTCCCTGGCGGGCCAGTCCGAGCCTGTATACTATACTCATGTAACCCCTCTCCCCATCTCTCAGACCTAACCATAATATAAACATTCTCTGTTCCCATACCTCCCTCCTACTCTATATATCTCTGATGTTATGTTCCCATGACATATTTTTTCATTGGAAATACATATTGCGCAATCCGTGGCAGAAATCCATCAAGTTATTGCCATGTATTTTCACTCTCTATTGCTGTGGATTTTGATGCAGTTTTGGAGAAAGATTGGCTCAATTGAATGGGCTTACCCTGTGTCCTGGAATGCAATATTTTCAATGTAAAATCTGGAATTTAGGGTGACATGTCCCATTAGGGCTGCACCTTTTTGGGGGGTATTTTGCACCAAAAAACTGTTGACGCCCTATTCTCTATATAAATGAACTGTAGTATACCAAAACTAGGCACCAGGCATGACACATTTGAATGCACCTAAAGTAGGCGCATCAAATATGCCAGCAATGATATGCTATGCGCCTAGATTAGGCGCATCAATTATACTATTCAAGGTATACTCGACTTGCATAGTTTGGCATCAACAAGCTTTCATGCACGTTGGATAGACTATTCAGCATCCAGGAGAGCTGGAAAATGCTGCCAAACAGTGTCTGAACCTAAAACACTACACTGCAATCAATATTTCCACCATACAGTGACTTTATAGTGATAGATACCAGTGTACACTGACTGAATATTACCACCATACAGTGACCATATAATGGTAATACCACTGTACACAGTCTCTGCACACTGTATGTCACCCTCATACAGAGACCATATAACGATAGATACACAGGTTCTGCAGACACATAACTGATTACATTGCAGTTACATTTAAGGACTCACGGGTGTTGTCTCTTCTGATTGGAGTCGTTTACTTTCCTTATTCTTCTCTATCTGGCCCAGACCACCATGACGTCTTCTCCCAGCCACGACTTATTCCTGCAGAATTTACCACACAAATATTTTAGAATCCTCATTTTTTCAACACCTACATACCTATCTACCGAGAAGGGGCAGTTATTCCTACCTACTAGGGGGTTTATATACCCATAATGGGGATCTATATAGAAAAGCTTGGTGACCCGCTTTCCTGTGATAGGAAATTCGGATGCCTGCTGTTGGGGATGGAGAGTCCCTCATCGTTCCTATATAGGCCCCAATAAGGTAGGTGTAAATGTCCTGCCAGTAGGTTATAGGTACATAAGGTCCCCCTGTCTGTAGCCAGGTTTATCTCCTTATAGTCTGTAGGCAGGTATAAAGTGGGTACAGAAAGTATTTAGACCCCTTTACATTTTTCACTCTTTGTTTCATTGCATTATTTGGTAAGATTGAAAAAGTAAATTTTTTTGCTCATTAATGTACACTCTGCACCCCATCTTGAAAGGAAAAAAACAGAAATGTACATATTTTTGCAAATTTATTAAACAAGAAAAACTGAAATGTCACATGATCATAAGTATTCAGACCCTTTGTTGTGACACTCCTATTTACCTGACATGCTTTCTATTTCCTTCATAGTTCCCCATGGTATGAAAGTAGGTATAGGTTCACATAGTTTAAGGAAGGTATAGGTCCCCATAGTTTTTAGGAAGTTATAGGTACCTATAATCTGTAGGCAGGTATAGGTCCCCCTTGTCTGTAGGCAGGTATAATCCCCCATAGTTTGTAGGCAGGTATAGGCCTCCATAGTTTGTAGGCAGGTATAGGTTCCCATAGTTTGTAGGCAGGTATAGGCCCCCATAGTTTGTAGGCAGATATAGTCCATCCCCCTTGTCTGTAGGCAGGTATATGCCCACATAGTTTGTAGGCAGGTAGAGTTCCCTATAGTTTGTAGGCAGGTAGAGTTCCCCATAGTTTGAAGGCAAGTATAGGTCGCCATAGTTTGAAGGCAGGTATAGGTCCCCATAGTTTGTAGGAAGTTATAAAAACCTATAATCTGTAGGCAGGTATAGGTCCCCCTTGTCTGTTGACAGGTTTAAGCCCCCATAGTTTGTAGGCAGGTAGCGGTCCCTATAGTTTCTTTGCAGGTATATGTCCCCATAGTTTATAGGCAGCTATAGGTCCCCATAGTCTGTAGGCAGGTATAGGTCCCCATGGTCTGTAGGCAGGTATAGGTCCCCATATTTTGTAGGCAGGTATAGGCCCCAAAAGTTTATAGACAGGTATAGGTTCCCATAGTTTGTAGGCAGATATAGACCACCATAGTTTGTAAGCAGATATAGCCCCCCCTTGTCTGTAGGCAGGTATAGGCCCCCATAGTTTGTAGGCAGGTAGAGGTCCCTATAGTTTGTAGGCAGGTATAGGTCCCCATAGTTTGTAGGAAGGTATATGTACTCATAGTTTGTAGGCAGGTATAGGTCCCAATAGTTTGTAGGTAGATATAGGCCCCCCTTGTCTCTAGGCAGGTACAGCTCTCCGTTGTCTGTAGGCAGGTATAAGCACTCATAGTTTGTATGCAGGTAGAGGTCCCTATAGTTTCTAGGCAGGTATAGGTCCTCCATAGTCTGCAGGCAGGTATAAGTCACCATAGTTTTTAGACAGGTATAGGTCCCCATAGTTTGTAGGCAGATATAGGTTCCCATAGTTTGTAAGGAGGTATAGGCCCCCATAGTTTGTAGGCAGGTATAGGTCCTCATAGTTTGTAGGCAGGTATAGGCCCCCATAGTTTGTAGGCAGGTCCCCATAGTTTGTAGGCAGGTATAAGTCTCCATAGAATGTAGGTAGGTGTCCAGGCCCCAGTTAAAAAAATAAAAAATAAATAACAGTACTCCCCTCTCTTACTGCTGCTCTGACTAGGGACTCACTGCTCTCTGCTGATGTCATCAGACCACGCAGACAGCATGATGACACTCTCAAGATGCATATGCTGGATACTCCGAAGGGTTCAGTGTACTCAGCAGAGCAGAGAGCGTTAAAAATATAGTTTCTCAATTAAAATTTATGTCATTTTGGACACTAGGTCTGTAAATTATAATCACTGAAATCACAAAAAAGTGCAGCATTCCATTTTCCACCTGTGACATGGCCAGGTCTGACAGATAAACACTTGTTGTAATTTAGGTATGGTGTATCCATAACATTCCATTATTATTCGCAGCATTTACCATCCATTTCAGCATACAGTATTTCAAAATTATGTTCAGTGCAAAGTACACCCCCAAACAACATAATCTTAAGTGCTATGTATGTAGAATTTCCAGGGTTTTGTTTTTCATCTGTGACACAGGAAAAGTATGCTTCCATTTACTTTGGTGCTCTGTATTTGCAGAATGTTAGTGTTTTTTCTATTTGTGACATG
Organism: Phyllomedusa bahiana; assembly: GCA_025379985.1. Lineage (NCBI taxonomy): Eukaryota > Metazoa > Chordata > Amphibia > Anura > Hylidae > Phyllomedusa > Phyllomedusa bahiana. Next base: position 44,627 of record JAODAL010008840.1, on the reverse strand, counting down.
ATAAGAATGTACTATGTGCTAAGTAAATAATTAATTAATGGCAATTTGGTGCTGGAAATTAGGAGGATCCACTAATAAGCCATGTCCATATTCACAGCAATTCTCCAGAAACCAGGCTAACTGACAACCATAAGAGTTGATAGTCAAAATGCCCTCATACGTCTAGAGATAGAGAATATTTTTCCCCTTTCTGACAGCTGGTAATATAATGTTTTGGGAAACAAACAAAAAAATTGAAATGTGAAAAAAAAAACATAGTTGTGCCATGTTTGGAATTGTTTTTTCTTCTACGGTGTTAATCATACGGGACAAATCATGTTATATTTTAATACAATGGACTTTTGTGGATGCTGCAATGCCAATTATCTGGAACTTTTTAATTTTTTTTCAACTTTAAAATGGCAAAAGCAATTGATTTAAACTTTGAATGTTTTTTATTTTATTTTTTATTTTTATAACTTATTTTTTTCTTTTTACTTTTACATTTTTACAAATAGTCCCATAGGGTTCTTGACCACTACAAAACTCAATTGTGTGTACACTGGCCAGCTCCAATCCCTGCTGTTAGCGCTGAGTGTCACCTGTAATTAACAGCCAGCACCCGCCACCAAAATAGCGTAGTCATTGAGTCCGCTCCTTACCGACAATAGGATGTACTCAGATGTCCATTTTTGGGTTAACAGATTTCCTGATTTATCATTGTAAATTTAAGATGGTTCATTGGCCTTTCCTTTTCCAGTTTTATAAAAGGAATCTAGAAGATGGCTGGCCTTGCTAGAATAGCATGTAACAATTACAGACAGTGAGTAAAGGTTATCTGCTAAAATATAACACCTCAGTATGTCTTGTTAGAAACAAATAAATATGTTCTTTGATGTGCTACTGTAAAACAAGTGGGGCTCAGAGACTCACTACTGTCTATGCCTCCCTGTGAGAAATGGCATTTAGAACATTTAGATATATGAAGCTAACTCTTTTAAAGGCCCTGAATTTCATTTTCTTCTAAGGGAAGTTGTACATGCTCAACTTAACAAACAAAGACAGTAAGACATATTAATGATCCACTGGTCTTCTCCACAGTCATTGTGGTCAAAAAACATTCTAAGGGCATGTTCACATGGCTTATTTGGACAAGGTTTTTGGAGCGTTTCCTCGCCCAAAACTTCATCCAAACCACATCAAAACCTCGCCTAAAACACGCTTTTTCAGACAAGGTTTTTGACGAGGCTCTGATCAGGTTTTGGATCAGGTTTTCAATGAGGTTTTCACCCATACAAATGAATAGCCAGGTCAAAAACCGCGGCGAAAACGCGCCAAGACTGCGCCTACAACGCGCTTCAAGAATTGACATGACACTTCTTTTTCATTGCTTCCAAAGAAGCGTGTAAAAACCTCGTCGTGTGTGAACTACAACGAGGTTTTACATAGGTAGCAATGAAATGAACTGGGGGCGTTTTGGAAGCGTTTTGGATGATGTTTTGGGCGAAGAAACGCCCTGAAAGCCTTGACCAAAAACGCAGTGTGAACTGTCATCTAAGCCCACGCCCAAGAAATCTCACCACATCATCCATCCTAAAAAACGTACTGAAGACCTTAACGTTAATACTAGATACCATACAACTCATGATAAAAAATATGACCTGCACATAATTAGTCTTTCAATTATCAATGTAATACTGTAAATATTGGCCATTCAGATGCAGTAAAAGGGCCAATTCACTAATATTTCTATAATTATTCCCATAATTCACTAACGAGAACAAGAAAGAAGTTTGATAATATCATTGATAATATTTTACAATTTTTAAGCTCTTTTTTAGGCACTCCTAAGACAATCCCTTGCAATCATTTCACTGTAACAGGCTCAGCTAGGAATAGCTGAGCTGATATGCCAATCACTGCTATAGACCCGCCTACAGCCTGACCAGGAAGTGTGAGTGTGAAGCTGACTGTGGCTCTGTGAAACTGCATGATGAGACAACCCCTTATTATTAGTGTTGAGCGATTACGTTAGCCATCGACATCGGTCGATGGTCGTTAGTCGACCATCATCGACAAGATAGTCGATAGTCGATAGTAGATTATGAGCGATGACCATTAAAGTCTATGGGAGAGCAACAACACCTTCATTCTTACACCCAAACAGGGCTGGAGAAGCTGGAATTAACATCCACAACAGTCAAATGGATACGTGCTACATCTTAGGCAACACACTTAGGTTATAAAAGCCACAGAAAAAAAATCACACACCATTCACTATCCCTGTCTTGTAACACAGCATGACCCTTAAACCTGCATCACCCACAAATTAAAAAGTGCCACAAGGCAGTATGATTTGAACCATCATTTTACTTGAACTGGACATTGAATATCCCTGCCCTGGAACGCAGCATGAGCCCCAAACCTGCATGACCCCCACATTTAGAAAGTGCCGGGAAAAGGAGTCTTTCAACCACCATTTTAGTTTCACTGGACATTGACTATACCTGTCCTGGGCCACAGCATGAGCCCCAACTGCATGACCCCCACATTTAAAAGTGCCGGCAAAAGGAGTCTTTCAACCTCCATTTTAGTTGAACTGGACATTGACTATATCTGTCCTGTACCGCAGAATGACCATTAAACCTGTCTGACCCACAGATTAAAAAGTGCCGGGAAAAGGAGTCTTTCAACCACCATTTTAGTTGAACTGGACATTGACTATACCTGTCCTGGACCGCAGTATGACCATTAAACCTGTCTGACCCCCAAATTAAAAAGTGCCGGGAAAAGGAGTCTTTGAACCACCATTTTAGTTGAACTGGACATTAGCTATATCTGTCCTGTACCGCAGAATGACCATTAAACCTGTCTGACCCACAGATTAAAAAGTGCCGGGAATAGGAGTCTTTCAACCACCATTTTAGTTTCACTGGACATATACTGTCCCTGTCCTGGGTAGCGCTTACCCCTCCGTATGAGTGTGGACCAATGAGCTTCACATGGAAATACTGGTGGTTAACGCTCCTGTTCCTACACAGGTGCCCTTTTTCTTGCATTCTTTTACTCATTTTACTCAACGTGCTGGAGGAAATTGTCTCTGTACTTTGTTCTCTGTCCGTGCTCCATACTCCATGTCCTCTGAATAACCTACATCTGGTCAAGTTTTCCTGTACCTCCCTTGTACAATTCAGAGGAATTTTTTTACCAGCTATTTTGTACATGCAAGTTTTTTAGTAGTTTAATTCTAAAAAACACATTTTTAAAATAGGATGGAATCCCACCATGTCTTTGTTTCTCTTTTTTTCATTGTATTAAATGGGTTGTCTCAATACAGGGATTGATAGCTATGTTAAAGATCTTGCAAAAACAAGTCATTTTGCAATATGTGTCTATTAACAGTGTCCTACCTATTCCTGTTTCTGACAGCACCATCACCCTTGAGCCACTTTGGACAATTGTGAAGAACAAATGTCTGTTGGAAACAACATTTTTTTATAATAGGACCTGTAGTATAGCTACATTTCAAAGCAAAATGCCCCCCAAAATTCAAAGCATGACCCTTGAGCCACTTTGGACAATTGTGAAGAACAAATGTCTGTTAGAAACAACATTTTTTTTATAATAGGACCTGTAGTATTGCTGCATTTCAAAGCAGCATGACCCAAAAAATTATAAAAATGACTTCTCAGCCACTGTTAAAAACTGTGAGGGAGAAATGCCACTTAGAAGCCACATTTCTGTTCCAAAGGACCATGATTATTGCTGTATCTCACAGCTACATGACCCCAAAAAATTATAAATATGACTTCTCAGCCACTATTAAAAATTGTGAGGAAGAAATGCCACTTAAAAGCCACATTTCTGTTCCAAAGGACCATAATTATAGCTGTATCTCACAGCAACATGACCTCAAAACCATTGACAATGCGAAAACTTCTAAAGATAAAGTGAGTAAATGGAATACGGTGTTGTCATGAAACCTTGCTGTCTTTTACAGTCTCCTCACAGCAAAACCAGCAAAATGAACTGTTGGGAAAGAGAATAAAAATTGCAGTAAGAAATGATCATTTTAAAAAACATTTTTCAAGAGGACCATTTCTGTTTGAAGAGGAATGTGAAGTAGACCGGCAACTAATCGGTGACCTCGGCAATTGGGGAACATCATCAGAGATCCATGCCTGATTCATCTTGATGAAAGTCAAACGATACATATTATCTGTAAAAAAGCCGGATGCGTTTGTCTGTAATGACTCCTCCAGCTGTGCTGAAGGTCCGCTCAGATATGACGCTGGCTGCTGGGCAGGACAACACCTCTATGGCGTGGCGAGTGAGCTCGGGCCATTCGTCCATTTTGGATACCCAGAAGTCTATTGGGTCCGGAACACATACAAAACATCGGTGTTGAGACGCAGATAGTCGTGCACCATGATCTTAAGCTGGTCTCTGTGTGTTGGATGTGTGCCCTGCATTGCATGCGTTGGTGAGGTGGTAAACAAAGATTGCCAGAGGTCACCCATTAGGCTTCTGCCACCTTGCCTGCTGCTGCTGCTGCCGCTACGGCAACTTGGCACTCTACTGCTGTCACGTCGCTGATGTTGTTCCACCGTGACATTTGGGGAACGTGAAGCAGACTCAACAGATGTCTCCAGTTGATCAATCAGCAAGGTCTCCATTTCCTGCATTTTACTCTCTATTTGGGTGGGTGGAAGGAAAGTGCTGAGTTTTGTTTTGTACCGGGGATCCAGGAGGGTGGCCACCCAGTAACTGTTGTTCATTTTGATGGCCTTAATGCGAGGGTCATGTTGGAGGAAATGGAGCATCCAAGCACTCATGTGAGAGATGGAGCCTTGATTTCCCAAGCCTCTGGTTCGAGGGGCACTAGCAAACTGATCTTCCTCATCTTCCTCCTCCGCCTCAAATTCGCGCCAACCTCTTTCCAAGGCAGGGACGCCGGTAACGTCGGTGTCTAGGAATACCTCCTCCTCCTCCGCTGCCTCCGGCACAGCTTCAACACAGCCCTGACTTGCCTTAGATGATGCACCCTGAGAGCTGATGCGCCACCTTGCACTAGCTCTGGACCCCGAACCACTGCCTAATGAAGACTGATGAAATTGTGAAACTGTCGGGCCTTGTGGATTTGATGGAGAGAAAGGCTCCGTGTCCGCATCTGTGTCCGTCTCTCCTCCGTCGCTGGCGGGACCTGTTGTTTCAGAGTGTCCAACGATCATTCCAGAACTAAGATCACCACAATGCTCATGCTGACAAGGGCATTGTCCGCACTGACCATCTTCAAAACTGGCAAGGATGGTGCAGAGCTCTTTCACCTGCCTCCACTCTCGGTGGCGCAACACCGCAAGGTCCGCACCGCTGGCTTGTCAGGCCATGTGTCACTTCGTACTGTGTAATGGCATTGCGCTGCTGCCACAATCGCTGGAGCATGTGGAGGGTGGAATTCCAGCATGTTGCCACGTCAACAATGAGACGGTTGACGGGGAGGCCGAGCTGACGCTGCAACGCAGCCAGGCGGGACGAAGCAGGGTGCGAACGGCGGAAGTGCAAACTTAGACTTCGAGCCTTCCTCAGCAGGCAGTCCAGACCCGGGTAGCTCTTTAGAAATTTCTGGACGACAAGGTTCATGACATGTGCCAGGCAAGGGATGTGCTCCAGCCTACCGATCTTAAGGGCGGCCAGCAGATTTCGACCGTTATCGCACACCACCTTGCCTGGCACAAGGTTCTTGGCACCCAGCCAGCGCTCGGTCTCGTTGCGGAGAGCCGTCCACAGCTCCTGACCTGTGTGAGCATGGTCTCCAAGACAGGTTAATTTCAACATGGCCTGGTTTCTCTGGGCACGTGATGCCACCAGAGGACCTTGGGGAAAAGAACCCTGCACCATCCCTGCGGTTTTGAAGAGCGTGCGCCGAGCCTGAGAGCCACCATCACCCCCAGAGACATCCACCCAGCTCACCCAGTGAGCTGTCACAGAGATATAGCGGCCTTGGCCGTGCTTACTAGTCCATGTGTCGGTGGTCAGATGGACTTTTCCGGCCACAGATGCAGACAACGCGCTTGAAATTTTAGATGACACGTGGCTGGCCAGGGCAGGGACGGCTTTTCTGGCAAAGAAATGCCTGCTCGGCATCTGTATTGGGGGCAGGCAAGGGCCATGACGTGGGGGAAACCCATCTGTGTCCACCAGATGGAAAGGCAACATTTCCAACGCCAAACCCCTGGCAATGCCGACATTCAGGCTTTTGGCTTTGGGAAGGTTTGGGTTAAAGTGTTTCTTCTGCTCCCAAACCTGGAATACAGAAGGCTGGCTGCTAGACTGGCCGCTGTACGGCGTGCAGGTCGTCAAACTGGCGGGAGGAGAAGGGGTGGAATGGGTCTCTGGTGGTGCTGGTGGTACTCGGGCGATGGTGGAGGCTGAAGCGGAGGCTGATCCCTGATCATGACTCTGAGAGACATGGGCAGCTGAGGAACGCTTGGTGGTGGCGGAGGAGAAGGAGGCGGAGACAGAGGGTGTGACAGTGGTTGGAGGCCCGGCGTCGGTCTGGCCTTTTTTGGCCAAGTGTTGCCTCCATTTCAACTCATGCATTCGCTGCATGTGACTAGACATGTTGGTGGTGGTTAACCACCTAAGGTTCTTGCCTCTACTTCTGCGTTTACGACAAAGGCGGCATTCGACATCGCTGGGTGAATCAGAGGCTTGCTCAAAGAAGGCCCAGGCTTGAGAGGTCCTGGACCTTTTTGACGGCGATAAGCGAGGAGCGGGGTTTGCGCTGACCGTGGCTGGCGGAATCATATCAGCGGACTTCTGCGACCGCCCTCTCCCTTTTTGAAGCGGGACCCGTACTGACACTACTCCATCGTCTTCCTCCTCATCCAGCGATGAAGCGCTCGCAAGCAAATTCTGCGGAAAAGACCACGATGGATCCGCAATGTCGTCATCATCATCATCAACACAGGTGACTTAGTCGTCCTGACATTCTGCATCCAGGAGCTGCGGGCTACAAGCAATGGGCACTACAAGGCGTTGCCGACCGCCCGGGATTTTTGCCGATTGACCGGCTTCCTTCACCTCCTCTGATGACATCAGTAACTGGGCGTCAGAGCAGACTAAATCATCCTCTTGATCTTTTAACATGCCTTCTGACCCCAACCGCATTTTGTCATCAAAGAGGTTTTCAGACAATGGATTATCCACAGTGGTGGGTACACGAGTTGACATTTGGGCTGCTTCATGTTGGACGGATGCTGATGATGCTGATGACGACATTTGTGGCCGTGACTGGGAGGACGAGGAGGTAAGACTGCTGGATGCAGGTTGCATTAACCACTGAAGGACAGATTGGCGACGCTGTTCGTTACTGAGATTCATAGGGCCCTGACCCAGCGATAACAGGCCTGACGGTCCTGCAACTGACGATCCGCTGGCATGCGTGTTGTCGCCAGCACTGGAAGGAGCACCTTCTCTCGTACCTCTACCTCCATGTGCTACCCCCTCTTTGCTCGCTTACCACCTGCATTTCGCTCCATGTTCAGAAATATAAAAATTTGAGAAGGTATGGAATAGTTTTGGAAAGTCTCTTATTAAAAGACGGAAAATCACAGCTATTCTCAAATCCCTCTAATCAAAACAAAATTGCTGGATTCAAATTTAACTGAAAAGGTGTCTATCAACAAATCTGGACTGGGCAAAAGTGCAAAAAACACGTATCTGTTATGTATTCGTATAATACAAGATATTTTTGGCACCTTTCAATTCACCTGTGGTGACTATAAAATTGCTGTTTTCAGATTTAAGTGCAAGCTGCCTCAATGAACAAAGCTGTAGTGCGCCAAAGTCAAAAAACACGTATCTGTTATGTATTCGTATAATACAAGATATTTTTGGCACCTTTCAATTCACCTGTGGTGACTATAAAATTGCTGGATTCAAATTTAAGTGCAAGGTGGATATATCAACAAAGGTGGAATGGGCAAAATTAAAAATGAACACCTATCTGAAATGTATACTGATAATAAAAGTGGAGTTTTGCACCTAACAAAGAGACTTGCAGTTACTAGAAAAGATGTGTATCCTAATATAAGTTCAGGCTGCCCAATACCCAGGAAATATTTCAATAGAAAACTGTTAATAGTAAAGCTATTGCAGTGCAATGTCTACACTAAGTCTTGGTGAACTTTATCCAGTATTCTTTATAGAGCTTGTCTGTGTTCGCCCACGGGGCCCCTCCACCTCTCCCCCCCCCCGTGACTTTACAGTGGTAGATGCTCCTTTAAAATTCTCTAGCTAACTACATAAAATCTTCCAATCTCTAATCTAACTAAATTGTAAGGATCACAGCTAATAGTAGAGGTTTCTCTGTGAAGAAATAGAATAATTTCGCTGAGCTGTTTGGACACACGCAGAGCGCACGTCCTACTGCTATGAGACGCTGAGAGACACTGAGGCTGAACAGGAAGGGCTGTTCTATGTAAAACGAGGTCATGTGATTTTTCCAGCCAATCGCAACCATACACATCCCAGTCATGACGTCGCACACACATCTCACCCTGCTCTATTCTGTAAGCTGATTTGCTGGCTGCCAAAATGACAGGAAGCGCCGAAAATGGCGCGATCTTAATAGATGATGCACAGATTTTGCCTAAATTATCGCGTGATCTAAAAAATCCGATCACCATAAAAACTCTGCCGATTTCAACTTTGTCGATAATAATCGCTCAACACTACTTATTATATCTATTCCCTGTGGTTGATTCTTAGGTGACACTGCGTGTCAGCAGATGTGAAGTATATGGAACAAAATCACTGCTGATAGTGTGCATCCATTAGCTAAAGGGCAACTGAAAGTCATTTGCTGAAAGGTTAGTGACCATTTAAAAATACATAACTACTAATTTTTGTTCTAGATCTTGTTGTGCAGTTTTATAAAGCTAACCAGTTATAAGTGTTTAGCCCCCCTCTCACTTTTTTACATATTTCTTATACAACTACTTTGCTTTCCATTTACCCTACAATTCCCACCTCATCTCTTTGACTTCCTCCTACACCAATGGTTCCCATCCTCTTCCAACTGCACCTATGACTCAAGGTATTATCCTGCTAACTAGTTTGGAGACATCCTCATGTGTTTGTCTCACCTTTCTGAGTAAGTTGTCTCTTTACATTGCCTCTATTCTTTTGTTACTTCAGTCCCTGCTGATCTTAACAATGTATGTGCATTCATATCTACTCTAGATAAAAGCTCTTCTCTGAGAAGGATGTTTCCTTGTCACTCCTCCTACGCATAGCTGAATGCACTGTTCAATATTGCTTCCATGGATAACATGCTCTTAAACATCATTCTTTGCAGCTTATGGTCTTATTGCCCCACATGAATGTCACCAGTCAATTATTTAGAACCAGAGCTGTAGATTCACTTCCTCTTGCCAATTCGTGTAAAACATGGATTCACAAACTCCAGTGGATGCCGCCTCAGGCTCTTCCAGATTCTCAGTGTGGAACATAATGTTGATCTCTTCTACATTGCTATTTCAGGCTGCTGCAATGATGCAGATGATTCCAGTGTTTGAAAGTTTGTGAACCCTTCAGAATTTGCAATATTTCTGCATAAATTTCATATAAATTTAACCTACATTAGATTTTTACATTACATTTCACATCAGATACAAGGAACCAAAACAAAGAAATGAGTCAAAAGTATTAGACTTGGTCATTTATTAGGGGAAATGATCTATGAGTGGCAAAAGAATGTGAATCTTTGCTTTCAGTATTTGTTACGACCCCTCTGTACAGCAAGAACTCAATCTAAACATTTCCCATAATTGTTAATTAGTCCTGCACATCAGCTTGGATGCAGTTCAGCCGATTCCTCTGTACAAACAGCTTCAACTCTGTTGCGTTGGTGGGTTTCCTCTGACGAATTGTTTGCTTTAGGTTTATCTGCAAAATTTTTATTGGATTAAGGTCAGGACTTTGACTTGGCTATTGCAAAAATTTAACTTTTCTCTTCTTCAAACATTGTTTGGTAAAACAACGTGTGCTTAGGGTTGTTGTCTTGCTGCATTTATCAATGAAGGCAAGTAATCTTGGCCCAGATACAGTGCAACGGGTCCAAAACATGAAATTATCTCCATAATGTTTTAGAGATGAAATAAGGTGAAAAAAAAAAAAAAATTATTTTTATATATATATATTATATTATATATATTATATTATATTGGAATGCAATGCTTTCCATTCTCTGAACATAATACTTACTACTACAAAAAAAGCTATATTTTCATATCATCTGTGCACAAAACATTGTTCCGATCTCTTTTTGGCCTGTCCATGTTCTCTTAAGCAAGTTGGAAATGGGCAGCAATGTTCTTTTTGGAGAGCATCAGCTTTCTCTTTGCAGTCCTCACATGCACACCATCGCTGCTCAATGTCCTTCTAATGGTGGAAACATAAACATTAACATTAGCTAATGTGAGGAAGGTTACCTTGGGTTCCTTTGTGATCTGCCAGACTACTATGCCTTGTTTTTGGTGTGATCTTTGTTGGTCAACCACTCCTGGGAGGGTAATCATGGCCTTGATTTTCTCCTCTTGTACACAATATGACCATGAATTGGTCCTTTTTCTTTTTGAACTGTGTGGCTTCGTAAACTATATGATTCATTTTTTTTTTATACTTACCTATTTATGGATGGTTAACCCCTATATATAATAATAGTTTATAAGCGGGGCCACACAGTACTATTGTATTACCAAGGCTTATTATCTATTTTCCTATTGGTCTTTTCTTCTGTATGAGGTTTATATTTGACGGATATTTGTTGTCAGGTGAAATGATTTGTTACTATTTTAAATCACATACCGTATATACTCGAGTATAAGCCTTGTTTTTCAGAACAAAAATTGTGCTGAAACATTCATCCTCGGCTTATACTCGAGTCACTGTCGGCGCTCGGGGGCTGCGATGGCCCGGGTGCCGGCAGAGGTACTTCTGCTATATGTGACTCCACATGGAGTGCATATAGCAGAATCCCGAATAAGCCGTCAGCGTCCGGGCGCTGTCGACGATCCCTTCACCTGTATGCGACTCCTGCGGAGCGCATACAGGTGAAGATACCACTGCAGAGTAGAGAGCGAGCGCTCCATGCTCCGCAGTGGACTCCGGATGGCCGCAGACTCATGGCTGTCCGGAGTTTCTGTCACAGGCAACGTGCTATGTCATCACGTTGCGTGCACGGCCTTATGACATCATACTGACTGTGCCTGGACATGGAGCAGAACGCCCGGGATCGGAGCAGCGAGGGAGCGAGGTAAGTGTTTGTATTTTTTATTCAAACTGCCTATGGGGCCATATACCTGCCTAGTACCTGCCTATGGGGCCATATACCTGCCTAGTCCCTGCCTATGGGACCATATACCTGCCTAGTACCTGCCTATGGGGCCATATATCTGCCTAGTACCTCCCTATGGGGCCATATACCTGCCTAGTATCTGCCTATGGGGACATGTATCTGCCTATGGGGACATATATCTGCATATGGGAACATATACCTGCATATAACCTACCTATGGGGGACATTAAGCTGCCAATAACCTGCCTATGGGGGACATTAAACGGCCTATACCTGCCTATACCTCCATATGTAATTTTATTGGTATCCATTTTAATTTTTTTAAATTCACCAGTAGCCGCTGCATTTTCCACCCTAGGCTTATAGTCGAGTCAATAAGTTTTCCCAGTTTTTTGTGGCAAAAGTAGGCGCCTCGGCTTATATTCTGGTCGGCTTATACTCAAGTATATACGGTATATTATTTCTGAGACCTGGGTGTGCTATGTTATACTAACCTTTCTAGATGATTATGATTAAAAGTAAATTTTTAAAGTCTTTTGGTATTTCAGTAATTTGTTTTGATTAAGATGCTTTACTGTCTAAAAACATTTATTACTTCAGTGACAAACACCCTTAACCAGTTTCCCAAATGACAAAATTACGTGCTCTGTTTTCTATATGTTTTCATTGTCCATCACGTACTTTCACATTTTCTCATAACTCATTTTAGCTGTACTTTGTAGTAATGTAATAATTAACGCTCATCAGGAAACGTTTTGTTGTTTTAAAAAAAGTTTTGATTTTGAGCATAATTTAAAAAACATATTGACACAGACATCAGTGGATTTGTCTAGTTACAGTGTGTTCTTGTCCTGTAATAGATTTGTATCCCCTGAAACTAAACAATAAATGGTTCCTGCTGAATGAGTACATGCAGAGTTTATAAAACTGTGAGGAAATGATACAGAAAGTATATTACAACAGTTCATAATGTTTAATTATATAATGAATAAGCTTTATTTGCTAAAACCAGAACACTCTTTTAATATTAATACTAAACAGAAAAGCAGAGTTTTTATTAGGTTACTAAAAAAACTTTATAGATTATAAATGTGAATTATTGTCAAAAGCATAATTACACATTACTTTTTGGCTATATATTAGCCAAAATAGTGTAACTTAACTGAAATATGAAATTGAATTATTTGGCAAGTACAATAGAGATGTATCCAGGGAGGATCATTCTAATATTGTACTTTTTTAAATAAATTCCTATTAATAAATGTGATATCTTCCTAAAGCAGACTATTTACAAAGCAACTCAAATTCTATATAGATTAAAACTGTGAAAAGTTGTCCAATTATATTTTACATTACATCACTCCTTATTTCAACCAACGTAATGTAATTAAAAGTGAGTTAGCAACCTTACTTATTTGTAATATATAATAATAATTAACTCAGTGAGGTCCATTCCAGTATTTTGCTTAACTTTGCAAAATGTTATGTCTTAGTAAATATGATGTTTTCCAAAATATATTATAGATTGTAAAACTAACCCTAACACATTGGCCAAATAAGCATACACAAAGTGATCTGCAGGAAGAATGGCAATTGTTATATTGGTATATAATCAATATACTATCATCATATGGGCAATTGTATTATGTTTGTAAACTCTTTTCTCCCTACTTCAGTTTGCCATGTTGTATGATGTGGTAATGTATTATTATTATTATTATTATTATTATTATTATTATTATTATTATCATCACTATTTGTGTCTGGAATGTATTGACTGCTACTTAGTTAGTATACTTTATTAATATCTCCTCTAATTGGTCTTCAAATGATGCAACGTTAGCTGCTTTAGGTATTATCTAAGTAACCAAAAAAATAAACAAATATTGTAAAATATTGTAAATGAAATAATTCCACTTAGTGTACTTACACAAAAATACCAGTTAACAACCAAATACGAAAAAGAGTGTCTAAACTCTGTAAAATAGTTTAAGCAAAAAAAATCAATTAGCATCTTGACTTTGAACTAGTCAGGCTAAGCATTTGTAGGTCACAAATGATCATCTAAGTTTAATTGCTGTGAATGCGGTCTTTCTGTGACTTCATATTGGTGGCTGATATAATGGAGATTGATTGTTATGCCAGAATGAACCCATCTGTACATGTGTGTTTGCTTGATTGAAGAAATGGCAGTCAGTACAAATTCCTTTGTAAACAAACTGTTTTATATCTAAGCCAGAATAGGAGAGGTTTCTCCATTTACCTCCTAATCTGTGGTCATAAAGTTATACTTCAATTGCATCATTATTGTGTAAACTGTTGAGGAACTGGTTTTATGGCTGCCCGGCAGTTGTTGCCAGTTCTACAGCTAGTTTTCCCTTCTTGTAAGGAGTAATCTTTTTGATGCAAAAGAACTGTGTGGGATCTTTCTCTGCTGAGAACAAAGACCCCTAAGCCTTTTGAATGGTCAATTTTTCATTTCTGAGTTATGAATATTGATTCGAGACATAATCTTTGTTTTTTTTGAATTAATATTTACATAAAAGATATTCACAGTCTACCCCCTAAGTCTAGAGGTCCTCCACCAGTGTCAGGGAGCTGTCTGGGTATTTTTTCCCACGATTTGCTCTGCTATTCTGTTAACAATAGAGGCTCATTAACGTTTGGCCCTCCAAGTTAGAGCAGCCCCAGCCTGAGTCGCAGGACGTCTGCCCAATATGTAAAATAACAGAATGAATAGGTTCCTTGGAAACAATGATAACAAGGGCTGGTTGAGCTAACTTTGACAGCGTGTGGTAATTTTCCAGCCCACTGCTCCTGTAAAGAGTACTGGCACTCGAAGCAAAGACTACCAGGCTAAGTGCTGTGAATAGCTACAAACAAGTGTAGACTATCTGATGATGTCATACCCGCAACGTGACAGATTGAGCTCCCTTCTTTCATGTGATTCAGGGGCCCACATTTAACTCTTTCTGCGCAAGTATAAAAGAGACACGCTGACGAATAATCCAATAATTGGACGACAGAGTGGCAGGGAAATCCCAGGTGAGGTCTCATTACAGGACTTCTGGTAATGTGGTTAATCAATCATTATGCTTGGAGGATCATGTCTAAATCCCACATGACTGGCCCAAGGGATACTTCAATTACAGTTTTTTCTTAAGCAAGAGGAATCCGAACAAATATGACATTTACAAAGTACTATATTTTTAGCAGGGGAACTACAAAGACCTAGTAAAATAAGTATGGTATTGATGACTAAAATACAGAACAAAAAAAATAAGGTCAAGTTGCTGGTATAAAGGTCACGGTTTTACTTTACTTTAAATACATATTTTTACATGGTTGATGGTTCAGCCCTGTCAGTAATTTTACAGCTATGTGGTCCTAAAGATTCTATGTGAAGGTACAATTTACATATACAACTTGGTCTTCTACAAGTTGAGTCTGAATTAATTCAGTTTGCTTTGCACATCATAATGATCATATTAAGATATAAATCAGATACGAGCAAGAGAGCTCCTAATGAATATGCATACCGTGCTGCTGTTTATCTGTTACAGTGTGGTGCGACTGCTAAGTCATGGTAAATACTTAATGGTCTATATTGTATGTTTGCCACCTGCTTTAGCTGCTTTTATCATATAGCCAACCATAAAAGAGGCCCTCATGTCACATAGGCACATGCATATGTGCTATATATATGTTCTGCTTCAGCAAAATGGACTCAGAGGCAAGTTACTTGATTGCCCAGATTACACTCTATATTAGGGCAGTTTCACATACAATATTTTTTGAAAAAGTAACTTTGCCATTTTTTAAACTAAAGGGGATACTAATTCTCACTGAACAAAGCGATGATATGGAGACATTTTTGGGGGGCCATGGTCCATGTGAAAAACAAGGAGATTCATTACAGAAGGTAGCCATATTAGCCAAACCAGAGTACCCCATCTCTAAACAGCTGTGTTGGGGTTCTTCTTCCTCATCGGTACAGAATTGAATATGGGTTGGTTAGTAGGAGTTTACTTCCTTCTGAAGAAGAGCAAAATGTCAAACTTTTTTCTCACATAGCCTATACATAGTGCTATAGTACTGATCAAGAAGAAGGCAAAAAAAACCCATGTAGAAGCCAGTAGTCCTCAATTTAGGGGGAAAAAAAACCTCCTTCCCGACTCCAAACTGGCAATCGGAATAAATCCATGGTTCAATGTCCATTCTGCAGAATCCTAGTCACTATAACTATATTTAGTTTTACACATGATACATGTGGTGTAAAGCATCAGTATTTTGGAGCAAATTCAATAATAAATGTGTCCCATTGTGTGTAAAACCTTAGAGAAGTTTTTAATGATGAACTCTACTTTGGAACTACATTTTTGCTAAAGGTTCAAAAAATTGTGTTGCTAATGCCTTTGCTTTACATAAAAGAATTTTTATATAACTCTTACTCAGCTAAGGCAGAAATTCTGAGTTGTGGCTGCTAACCTGCTGCGGTTGCAGGCACTACTAGATTTATGGCATAGCAGTCATAGTGTGATAGTTTTTTCTTAAAACGATTGGATCGTCGGTGCATTGTATTTTCACACTAATTTTTAACAAAATAAAAACAAAATGCACCAAAAGAAAGTGGTAGTCTGGTTTGTTTTTCCTTAGAGACCAAGCTTTTGACATATATTTTCCTTTTTGGTGTGTTGTGGTTTTGAGCCATATCACAGCCTAAAGAGGTTTTCTCACCACAGGCTTTCGCAGACTTGAGCTGTTGATCTCTTTTACAGCTTCAAATGCAGGGGCGGGTCTCCCCTCCCAGTAGGCATGTCTCCCCTCACTGAAGAGTTGTGACATCATCATTCTGTGTGTGCAGAGGGAGGGAGAGGATGTCACAGCTCTGCCGACCTCCTGCAATGTTCTCATGTCTGCAGAGCTGTCACCTCCATCCCAGGCTGCACAAGCTCCTTGTAACCAGAATACCTGCATTGGTGTAAGCAGTTATACATACAGACTTAACTGATTAAGTCTTTTATCAGGCAGGAGGTAGCGCAGATTGTATAAGGCTGCGTTATATTGGTGATGGGAACAGACTGTCTAAGACTGTGTTATGTGGGGGCAGCAGACTGTATATGGCTGTGTTATATGGGGGGAGAGAGTGAATCTAGCAGCTACAGATCCTTTACATAAAGCTGAGATAGGAGCATAGAGAAGCTGAGGCACCTGGTTTCACTTTCAAGTTACACAGCTCAGAGTGCAGGCAGCCAATCACAGCACAAGGGGTGTTTCCCATCCAGGGAGCATGTTCCAACAGGGCTGAATAAGATGTCAGACAGCCACTCACCGAAAAAGGGGGCGTGGCCCGACCACCTGCTGCAGGAATAGCTATAGACGCACAGATTAGCTAATATCGGCTATACTAAATGATTTAAGTGATGCAAACCAATTGCAAAAGTGCTTATTTTTACTGTCCCCATCATTACAGATATGATCTTTGTAGCGAGCAACCCCTTTAAATGAATGACCTCACGGTCAGCAACACAGTAAGGAAATAAGCTACAATTACTGAAATGTTAGTGAAAAGATAATACAGGGGCCATATTATGGAGTGCACCTCCACAAGAGTATTTTTTGTAAAATACACTACAGCATGTTGGACATTTTTCTACAAGAGCACGTATAAGAAATTTGGCAATAGTAACACAGTATAGTTTTTTACATGACAGTGTTCCATAATCAGATATGTAACATAATTTGCATATTTTACTACCATTGGCTTTCTAAAAAAATAAATACTACTAGAAGTAGATTTTTTTGGTTTCTGTGCTTACAAGTGCTTATAAGAAATAAAAATGCAAACCATGACAAGTGCCCATACAGTAGCAAGATACAGGTTATTCTACACCAGTCATCAGAAAAAATTCCATAGTCATCCTTCTTTAACAAGGCGTCTCCCAAACTGGCACCAATTGGCTAGTAGTGTGGTGTTTTGTATCTCTTTTCTCTTTTACTGAGCTTTTTCTTCACTCTAGGGGTAAAACAGTCTTAGAGACTATGATTTTCATAAGAGTAACAGAATTTAAGCAGTTGTTTTCACACAAGGTGTTGCAGTTTCTTAAATGTTACAAATAAAACAATCTAAACAGAATTATAATAATTTAAACCTTTAATTTAGGATCCTGTTTTCTATACTGGAGCCTATTTTCCACCCAGGACCAATCCAGACCCCACCTTTAGTCTGTCTAGAGACTACTCTTCATTTTTAGACCCTGACCTCAAGAGCACTGCCCAAGTCATAGGGCGACATGTTCAAAAAGTGGCGTATCCATGCCAGTTTTATGCGCATTAAATCAGTGCAAAGTGCGCCTGAAAGTCCGATACTTTCTAAAAACTGGCGTCAGGTATTCCTTAATGCGCCGAAAAAGGTGCATCACATCAAAAAAGGCGCATTGCACAACTCGCGGCACATACCATATCAGTGGTAGTATATGTAATGCACCTATCGTGGTGCATTGCCCAAAGGAGGTGCATAAAATATGTAATGTGCCTCAAAAGCCGCATTGCGCGACGGAGGCGCACAGTGCACCATGTCTGGGCGCATTACAAAGTGTCGTGCCCGGCGTATAATGCGCTTATTTTTGGTCTATAACAGTTCATTTACAAAAAGAATATGGCGTCAAAAGTGGTTTTGGTGCAAAATAGATCAAAAATCTGGCGTTGGCGTGTTGGGACAAGTCGTCCATTGTTTCCAATTTCAAGGTCAGTAAGGTCACTCTCTACTGGCACCACCAGACTGCACTATGGCCCACCTCAAATAGTCTTCTCAAGACAGCTAAGGAATAATTGGGTGTATCTGGGCTCTACTTTGCTACCACTTCTACTGTTTACCAGGTACAGCCAACTGCTAACAGATCTGCTCTTGACAGGTCTACTGTCCAGACCCCACAGGCTAGACCACACACGCATGCCTACCTTCCCTAGTCACTTTAAAGGTCTGCAGGGTAACCAACTACCACTGTAGCTGAGCAGTCCAGAAACAGGGATTCCCCTCAGTCCCCATACTGGGTTGAATATTTCCAACATACTTAGCAGGCACCCCAATGCCAGCTACTTACATGCTAATAATTGACTGAGCTTCAACCATTTCAGTGTTAGCTCACACAACGCAGCCACCCAAATGTACTGGCCGTCGATTGCTCCAGGGCAAAAGAAGTGGACAGCTAATTAGCTCACCATTCACTCCAAGATACCCAGATTCTACTTATCTAAGCAACACTAACACTTTAGTGAAGAATCACTCCTTCAGCAGAGGAACCCTCTTGAATAGTGTCACATGAGTCTGCACATAAGTTTCTTGCTTTTCCAGCTTTGAATTCACAGGATCAAGTTTGCGCTCTGATGTACAAACTTAAGCCTACTATATATATTGGTAACCCATAGATCTCTCCACTAGGTGGACAGAAAGCTGCACCTTAAATTGACATCTATTCACATAGCATGCAAAAAAAGCAAAAAAGCCACAGTACCATACGTTGGGAGACTAAACAGATGCACAAATACCCATAAGACAGACGCTCGCACACCTTCCATGCATGAGGGGGGCGGCTGCTGGTATTCTACTTGCATCAAGTCCCCAGTACTGGCAGTGAGTATGGCCATGTTTCTGTTTTTTTCTTTGAGTAATTGTTTCCCCTTTTTCTGCATATTTTCTACTATATATATTGGCCCAAAGCACTACCTCTGTATCTTTTAAAACTGTCTTTTTAAAATCTTGTGGTTCCAAGAGCCCTGTCTTTTTATTACCCAACATGTCTACTTGCTGGTGCTACACTCATTCAGGGCCCGTGCTTCTCCTGGTGTTTGACAGCTTAGGATGCCTTCCTTCCTGTTGTCAGTCACTGCAGACCCAACATGTTGGCACCACTGGATACCATGACTCACCACCCTGCAGCATCTGTAAATGAAACACATATACAGTGGAAATAAAAAGGAACTGAAAGTTTTGGAATTATCAAGATTTCTCCATTGCTATTAAAGACAAATACAATCTAAACAAATAATACACAGACAGACGTAATGTTCATGTCTTTTATTAAGTACATTAAGTAAACATTCACCATACAGGGAGAAAAAATAAGTGACATTTAAATTTAACAATATGCGAATACCCCTTTAGCAAGCACCTCCATCAATTATTTCCTGCATCTGTAAATGAGATTTGCAAAAGTTGGAGGATGAATATGTTTCAGTTCATTAATATTTATGGGATACACAGTTCTCTTCACATCATGCCATCTTGACATAGTTAAACGCATGACATGACCACTAAAAAACACAGATTTTCTTTTTTTTTGTAACCAATCTTTTAAGTGAATTTACTGGTGTGGTTTGGGCCATTGTTGCATCACATAACAATTCTTCAGCCTGAAGTCATGAACTGCTAACCTTATGTGCTCTTGGTAAATCTTGGTTCCTCCACTGGTCACAAGGTGTCCTGGTTTAAGGCAACAGAGCTTCAACACACCATGATGCTTCCTCCACCATGCTTTATAGTTTGGATGGTTTGGATGAGGATTTAAGGTTGTGTGGAGTTTTTTTGTTTTCTTCCATAGCGTTGTGCATTTGTCTTAAAGAGTTCCACTTTTGTCTCATCTATAGAACGTTTCCCCAGAAGCATTGTAGAACATCCAGGTGCTCTCGGGCAAACTTGAGAGGGGCTGCATTTTTTTCTACATCAGTGGCCTTCTGAGTGTTGTCCTTCCATGAACACCATTCTTGTTTAGGGTTTTTGTCATAGAGCGCACATGAATAGAGGTTATTTCAGTTTTTAGACTTCTCTGTATGCCTTACACAAACATTTTTTCACCTCTTACAGGATTGCATGTAATCCATTACTTTGTAGAATAGCAACTGTACTAAATGTTTCCTTTTGTAGACAATTTGTCTAAGTTTGGATTGAGGTTCATCCAGATCTTTCGTAATGCTTTTGTAGTCTTTTACAGCTAATAAGTTTCTATCACATGGCTTCTAAAAGGTGTTTGCATCCAGGCATGGTTCATACTAATAAATCTTTCTTGCAAAGAACAGATTTGTCACTAAGCTAGCGTTGTGTGCATGGATTCAGTGGACAAAGCGTCCATGAAAGACATACTTTCAATTTTATTTTCTTAACTGAAAAAACCTTTTTCTAATTATCTCTTGGAAAGTCATTAACATAAAGGTTCACTTTTTCTCAATAGGCTTAACAAAAGACATAGCTAGTGCCACTGTGTATGTGTTATTAGTACAGCTGCATTGTGTTTGGCTATAATTGTGACTTGGATGACCACATTTTATTAGTGATCAAGAGTATTACAACAATAAAACATAGCAGAGGTCCTTCACAATGGATTTGGTGATATGAACAAAATATATGTAACCACAGACACAGAAGCAAATAATCATCCATCATGCAGTACTGTTCTGAATCGATTTAGGAGGTGGATCCACATGGTCAGCTGCAGGTTTTGCTGTAGAACCATGCTGAGGAGAGGAGTCTTAGGAGCACGGTCACAAGCAGAAGACCAGGGCAGGCAGAATACTTTTATAGTTAGGTCACAGACAGAAGGTTATGGCAGGCAGCAGACAAATGGAGAAGTCAGAAACAACCTGAGGGTCAGAACCAAAAAAATAGCACACTGAAAATAGCTCAGAACACTACAATGCACACCAACAAACTGGCAGTGAGTTGAGGGGGAGGTACCCATTAAGTAGCATTAGCTAGGAGGCCACAGACTGGGAAAGTTGGGTGGCACATGCTGTCTCTTTAAATCACTGAGGACAAGAGTGTGTGCCCTAGGGAGAAGCCCGCAACAGAGGCAGATCAGGAAAGTCGGTAGATCAGAGGCAGGGATGTCACGCAGCGGAGAGTTATATGAGTGCACACCTGGCTGAAGGAATGGGGAGTGGTATGACTTCTGACACTATCAAAACCTAAATCTGCAATGAGACAATGATACCAAACACAGAGATAAAGGAGTAGTCCCTGCCCTACAAAAATGTATGTTCCAAATGCTCCATTAAATAAAATAAAAAAACTATACCATCAGTGCAGAGCTCCACCAATAATTCTTCCCAATCTTCTGTGTCACTTCAAAACTGCTGTAGTGGTCACGTGCTTTTACTTATATCACTGTTCGGAGCTGTTCACATACGACCAGTGATGTTAATGAGACGTTCCCCTTTTTGGAAGTAATGTAATGTAAACAGAATACTGGGGAGAGCTAGTGCTGGAAGCAAGGACCGGTGATAGATGAGTTTTTTTTTTTTTTTAATGAAGCCCTTGGAGCATAACATACATTTTTATTAGGACATGGAAGCCCCATTAAAGCTTGTGAGATAGCAAAATTCTCCCAAACTGAAAAAACTTAAAACAAACTAACAAATTCTTATAGAGTATTGATAGCGTCTAAACCCATATATGAAGGCTAACTGCATAGAAACGTGACCACAAATAAAGATTTGAATTAGTTTTCATTTAATTATTTAATACAATTTAATTATTTCATTAAGTTGTACAGTTTGCATCCATTTTAAATGATTCTATGCCCTATAGAGGTTTTCTGCACACACTGTATGACATATCTTCAAGTATAGTTTCCTCTTATTCTAAAACCTTAATAACTTCAGACTCAATGAACCCAAATGATTTACAATCCATTTTACCTATATATATATATATATATATATATATATATAATATATATATATATATATATATATATATATATATATATATATTATAATATATATATATAGTTGAATCCTGAGCTTTAATCTGTGTGTGGCATGGGGACAAAAAATAACTGGAAAAGGATTCTAACATTATCCAGCAGCTGCAGGGAAGCTGAAAGATGTGTTCGATGCTAGGCAACCAAGGACACCAAGGTACGCTGCTTTTCTTTTTCGCCATACATCCTGGACATAAAGCGTACATTCTTTTGTATTCATTATGCCCTGTGTAGGTTATATATAAGAGAAAATCCTCTGTCCTAGATATATGCAGCACTGTCCTCATCTTCCCTTTCTGTGATCATTGAGAAAGTCTGCTCCAATAAGAACAGCATCATGGCTTTTCTGTAAGCAGTTGTGCACTGTACAATATGCATTTAGGCTTATAAATGTCAAAGTCACTCTTCACTGTCTACTCTGCATGCTTAAGTTATGTTCTGTTCACACTACTGTCAAAATTTCCATTTTCTGCTTCACAATAGATGTACAAAAATGTAAATGATGGAGTACTGGATTTATTGCACAATAGACACCAACAGTGCCCGACCAACCCTATTCACTGTCATCACGTTCTATTGTGGTATCTTTTGTCTTGATAGGAAGAGTAGCACTGGATGCGAAGATGTTCATCCCACCAAATATGATGGAACAACTAAAGGAGCCTCTGGTGTTAATGTGAACAGAGCCTTACAACTTACTGCTGCTGAATTGTTGGTAATTACATTCCTAAGCGACAAATTTAAGGTGATTGTCACTAAGGGGATAAGTATGCACACTGGTTCCTCCCACCCCCCTCCCATTGGCAGCTATAGTATATTGTCCTTAATGCCAGCCCCATAGTAATGTAATGTACACTTAAAGGGAACTTGTCAGGTGGTTTATGCTGCCATAACTAAGAACAGGACATGATAAATGGAGAGAAGCTGAGCTCTGTGACTTTTAGGTTTATATGATTTGGAGCAGGATTTCTGAGTAAAAGCAGAGTAAATTCTAACCGGACTCCTTCAGTAACAGTAGGAGTCCTATTTACCCCACCCACATACAGGGATTGAGAGCTTTCCCTGGATATGTTTGTGTACAGAGTAATCACTGTATGTGGATGGGGTCAGCAGTACTTTCAGAGATTTTCTCTGCTTGTAATCAGAAATTCAGCATTAAATCATATAAACCTATACTGTATCTCACAAAGGTGAGTACACCCCTCACATTTCTGTAAATATTGTATTATATCTTTTCATGGGACAACACTCAAGATATAACACTTTGGTACAATGTAAAGTAGTCAGTGTACAGCTTGTATAACAGTGTAAATTTGGTGTGCCCTCAAAATAACTCAACACAGTCATCAATGTCTCAACTGCTGGCAACAAAAGTGAGTACACCCCTAAGTGGAAATGGACAAATTTTGTCCAATTGTGTCCATGTCGTCCCAGAAGAAAACCTCTTCTAAAGATGATGCACAAGAAAATCCGCAAACAGTTTGCTGAAGACAAGCAGAGTAAGGACATGGATTATGTTCTACAATCTTGTACAGACAATAGAATATTTTAAAATTCTGGAATAAAACATAAGAATATTTTATTTACTATATTTTTCATGGTGCTGGGATTTATTTTGAATTGTAGTTAGATCCCGTGGGTCCTCGGGAGGTCTACGTGCACTTTCACAAGACAGCAAGTAAGCAGTACAACTCTTTTTTTTTTTTTTTAAATGGATTACTAGAACCCTGTCCTGTGGTCTAATGAAACCAAGATAACTTATTTGGTTCAGATGGTGCCAATTGTGTGTGGTAGCAACCAGGTGAGGAGTACAAAGATAAGTGTGTCTTGCCTACCATCAAGCATGGTGGTGGAACTGTCATGGTTTGGGGCTGCATGTGTGCTGCCAGCTGTGGGGAGCTACAGTTCATTGAGGGAAACATGAATGCCTACATGTACTGTGACATACTGAAGCAGAGCATGATCCCCTCCCTTCTGGGCCGCAGAGCAGTATTCCAATATATTTATGACCCCAAACATAGACCCCAAGACAACCACTGCCTTGCTAAAGAAAATGAAGGTAGAGGTGCTGGACTGCCCAAGCATGTCTCCAGACCTAAACCCAATTGAACATCTGTGGAGCATCCTCAAACTGAAGGTGGATGAGCACAAGGTCTCTAACATCCACCAGCGCTGTGATGTCGTTATGAAGGACGAGGATTCCAGTGGCTGCAACCAGGCTCGCCATACAGGGGGTACAGCCAGTACTCCTATATGGGGCACGGCGAAATAAGGGGGCCCGCTGCAAGCAGGCCCCCTTATTTCATATTAGAGACTGGCGCACGGCGGCCCAGCCGCCGAGCGCTGCATTTAGTGAGGGGCCCGGCCGGCGCTGCAGAGAGGGGGCCCGTGCTACCGGTCACAGCTGCAGTCACATTCACTCTTTTCACTTACTTCCCCTGCGCTGTGACTGGAGTCGGGGCCCTCCTCTCTCTGACTGAGGCCAGGATGATTAATTCAATTAGTGAAGCCCCGCCCTCTGTCCCCGCTGGCCAGTACACGGGTGGACAGAGAGAGCAGGAAGGCTCCGGCTCCAGTCACAGCGCGGGGGACGTAAGTAAAAAGAGTCTGTGACTCCAGCTGTGACCAGCAGCGCGGGCCCCCTATCTGCAGCGTCCACATCCTCTCTCCAGTCCTGCAGCCCTTCTCCCCACAGCCTTCTGTGTGTGGTGGCTCCCGCGTCCCCACAGCCCACTGTGGGGGGGCCCCCTCGTCCCTACAGCCCTCTGTGTGGGGGCGCCCTCGTTCCCACAGCCCTCTGTGTGGTGGCCCCCTCGTCCCCACAGCCTTCTGTGTGGGGGCCCCCTCGTCCCCACAACCCTCTGTGTGGGGGCCCCCTCCTCCCCACAGCCCTCTGTGTGGGGTCCCCCTCGTCCCCACAGCCCTCTGTGTGGGGGCCCCCTTGTCCCCACAGCCCTCTGTGTGGGGGCCCCCTCGTCCCCACAGCCCTCTGTGTGGGCACTCTATCCTCTCCCCACATACACATCTAAGGCTGCGGGGACGAGGGGGGCCCCCAAACACAATCTTGGGGTACGAGGGGGCTGCCACACACAAAGCTGGGGGAACGATGGGGCCACCACACACAAAGCTAGGGGGACGAGGGAGGCCCCCACACACAAGGCTGGGGGGACGAGGGGGCCACACCTACCTCCCTGGTTGCCCAGCTACCACCTACCTGGCTACCTACCTCCCACCTGCCTGGCTACCTACCTCCCTAGCTACCTCCCTGGTTGCCCATCTACCTACCTCCCTAGCTACCATCTACCTACCTCCCTCCCTAGCTACCACCTACCTACATACCTACCTCCCTAGCTACCACCTACCTACCTCCCTAGCTACCACCTACATACCAACCTACCTCCCTAGCTACCACCTACATACCTACCTACCTCCCAAGCTACCACCTACCTGGCTACCTACCTCCCTAGCTACGTCCCTGGTTGCCCAGCTACCTACCTCCCTAGCTACCACCTACCTGGCTGCCTGGCTACCTACCTCCCTAGCTACTGGCTGCCTGGCTACCTACCTCCCTAGCTACCACCTGCCTGGCTACCTACCTCTCTAGCTACCACCGACCTCCCTACCTACCTCCCTAGCTACCACCTACCTCCCTAGCTACCACCTACCTACCTCCCTAGCTACCACCTACATACCTACCTCCCTAGCTACCACCTACCTACCTCCCTAGCTACCACCTACATACCTACCTCCCTAGCTACCACCTACCTACCTCCCTAGCTACCTCCCTGGTTGCCCAGCTACCTACCTCCCTAGCTACCACCTACCTGGCTGCCTTGCTACCTACTGCCCTAGCTACTGGCTGCCTGGCTAGCTACCTCCCTAGCTACCACCTGCCTGGCTACCTACCTCCCTAGCTACCACCAACCTGGCCACCTAGCTCCCTAGCTACCACCTACCTGGCTACCCGGCCACCTACTACCCACCTGGCTACCCGGCTACATACCTACCTGTCTGCCCACTACTCGGTTACCTACCCACGGGGGCCCACTACCTACGTATGGGGGGGGCTATACACCTAATTATCAGGGCACAAAGGGGGTCATTATTACCATTTTTTTGCACTATGGATGGGGAGTTTGTACACGGGGGGTGGACACAGGTAGGAAGATGATAAAAAAAAAGTGATGAGTCTCAGGTGTTTGTGTTGTGAATTTGCAAGGGCGAGTTGTGGTCGGGAGAAGTCATCCTGGAGGTCTGGACCGGATGGAGAAGAAAAAGGAACGTGAATGACTCAGACAAGACATCAACTGTAAGTCACTGAATGTAACTGCATTGTATATACCACTATATGGTCACTGTATGGCAGTAATATTGGTCTTATTGTAATGAATTATATTCAGTGACCGTTTGATGGTATTATTCAGCAATTGAGCATTCAGCATTTTTACTTCACTGCGGGCGGGGCAATAGGGTTGCTGGGGGCGGGACTTGTAGTGGGGCCCAGACACTTAAGCTGTATGGGGCCCAGAAATTTCTGTTGGTGGCCCTGGCTACAACCTGTAAAGCCATAGTGATCTCCATGCCCCAGAGAATTAAAGCAGTGCTGGAAAGTGGCCACACAAAATTTTGAACATCTAATACAAATATCAGTGGCACACTAAAAACTAAGTGAAACATCAAGGTATATAGGAATATTGGAAATGCATTACTGCTAAGGAAAATATGAAAAACCTGGGATTCTTAGTTTACAGTTTTTGATCAAAGATTGTATTAAGCTCACCTCCCAATAGCATCAAGGGGATCCCAGCACAGGTGAGTCCCTAACACTGAACATGTTACCTCACTAGGAGTCCATTCAGACCACAACATCTCAGGGAGTGATAGGAACCTGCTACTGAATTATCCTGCACCAGTTTAAAAGAGGTAGGCGGAGTGCAGCAAGCCAATGAGGCTGCCATTCCTCAAATAGACTTCAAAAATCAATTAGGCTGTGCACATCCTAATGGATGTGCACAGCCTAATTGATTTTTTAACACAAAATATTGACACTTGGTGTAAAGTTTGTCCATTTTCACTTATGGATGTACTCACTTTTGTTGCCAGCGGTTTAGACATTGATGGCTGTGTGTTGAGTTATTTTGAGGGCATACCGAATTTACACCATTATACAAGCTGTACACTTTCATTGTATCAACGTGTCATATCCTCAGTGTTGTCACATGAAAAGATATAATAAAATATTTACAAAAATGTGAGGGGTGTACTCACTTTTGTGAGATACTGTACATCACTAGTTCAGCTTCTCTCCGTCTATCACATCCTGCTCTCAGACAGGGTAGCATAAACCAACTCAACGATTCCCTTTCACTGTTCCAGTAACAATCTGTGTCATTAAACTATGACATAGGGGAAAAATGGATTCTCTGCTAGCAATTTCTCAGTTTGAGTCTGGGATAGCATTACTTTGTCTCTCGTCACTCCACTTCCAGGCTATAAACTACTAATATCTGTAGAGAGACAACCTCTCTGGATGTATGTGCCCCCTGCATGTACAGTAAATGATAGTGCTCTTGCGTAGACACTGTGGCTCTGGAGACAGCACCTTTAAATGGTTTTATTACATACAGAGTAAGAAAATCTATGATTATGATTAGCATTTACCACCATGATAAATGTTCCGTATAATATGAAGCACTTGAACATAGTGAAGCTTGTGCAGAGAGGGGCAGGACTGGGATTTCTTGAAATAGTAAGAAAAATAGGGCTTATATTGAGGTAGGTGTTAATTACAATAACAGAGACCATTTCAGAGTATGGGGAAAAGTCTTAACAAGATAGAAGAGAGCAGCTCAGGGCATGGATCCAAAAGAATTGGAGCATAGGAGTT
This sequence comes from Phyllomedusa bahiana, assembly GCA_025379985.1. NCBI lineage: Eukaryota > Metazoa > Chordata > Amphibia > Anura > Hylidae > Phyllomedusa > Phyllomedusa bahiana. The sequence continues at coordinate 16,642 of JAODAL010008840.1, read as the reverse complement.
GGCAGCTGTGGGAGGATGGTGGCTAAAATGACCTCTTCTCTTTATTTTGCATTATTAATCATTTGATAACTATTTGATAATATCAAAGGTGTTTTATTCCCATGTCAGAGATTTATGGCCTTATATCCATAGTCTCTGGCACGTTCAGACAGAAAGCCTCAAACAACAAATAGTCCACCGGCACTCCTAATGAACAAAATGTACTTTTTTATCCAGTTTTTACAAAACAAGTTTTTGGATGGTATGTCTGGAGCTCCAGTTTTGGTTGCAGTTGATAGAAGTCCAAACTGGGGACCTAAATGTGTAGAAAAAAGGTTATTAATGAAAAAGTTATACTCACAAAGATACCCCAGATATATTAAGATGCTTATTTTGTGAAGATTGGAAAGTGTGATATGTTCTTTGGGAAAGCCCAAAGAACCTCCCATGCCCGTCTCCAAGATTTCACATGTGCAGCACCAGTTCTATGGAATATGCTACCGCGGGCGATCAGGCACATTCACAACCCTCACAGTTTTAAGAGGGCCCTGAGAAAACATCTTCTCAGCCTGGCCTACCAAGATCCCTAACTGCTATCACACACATCTGTCACTCCCTGCACTTGGGCACTCACAGGCACTTATCTGTATATAGATGTACTGTCAGGGTGGCAGTGTCACCCAATTTTTATGTAAACCACCTCCTATTTATGAAAAATGGCTGGACCATTGTGAACCTTGCACTTCTTAACCCTTTGTCTCACCCATACACCATAATAGATTGTAAGCTCTCGCGAGCAGGGTCCTCATACCTCGTGTCTCATTTGTAAGTTATTTTAATGTGTAATTTCTGTATGTACACCCTCTAAATTGTAAAGTGCTGCGGAATATGTTGGCGCTATATAAATAAAGATTATTATTATTATTATTAAAGCCATTGGACTATTTGCGCTTATCCATAATTTCCACGGTTTGGAAAATGTCCTTCCCAAATGGCTTAAATACAGCAGGATAGTGCCAAATGAGGCTTTAGTGTTCGGTCTCCATCCTATTGAGTTGGAAGAACAACCAACTCTTTATGAAATAGAATAGTGAATAGTGAAACTAGTAATGTTGAACTGTAGACATTACTAGTTTTAATTAATGCCGCCAGCAGAGGGCAGCATTGCAACCATTTCTTTTACACCCAGTCTTAGTGAACCCTTCTCCTTGGTATGATCTATCTAATTAGTGGATTGAGGTTGCCAGCCTAATATTTTCCCTATTCGTTCTATATCTTCAACTTATCCAAACACCACAGCTAACTTTTTACGTGAACAAAATGAAAAAAACTACAATGAATTATACAGATGATAGGTAGCAAATGCCTATAGGTCAGTTACTGAACGCATTACCAGAATTTCTTCCGGACTATGAAATGAAGATAACTGCAGTCATAATAATCTGTACAAGGTTCTATAGCTTCATAAACAATCATGGGCACCTCCACTGTTTATAGACAATGAAAATAGTCGTCAATTTTTATGGATTTATAAGGAATTTATAGGCATTTGGCAACACCGGGTAGATTTCTCAGCAATGTTGTAGCTTTGGTGGCAGTATTTGTCATCACACCAACAATTTTCTGGTGCCAGCCTACAGCCTAACAAATCCAAAAACATTTAGTAATAGAATATGACTTTTTTTATATAATAAACGTATACAAGCTAAAATAACCAAAGGTCACATTTTACTTCTACTTCTCATGATTTGCAAGTCACTGGCCTTCATGTCCAATTAGTAGACATCAGAACAACTAAAAGAAGTTCTTCAATTTATGTACTGAGTTAGGGTACCTTCACATTTTATTCATAAAATCTGAATTTTTGTTGCTGTAAATCTGCACTCAATAATCCAAACCATATGTGAATGTTACATTGACTTTAAAAAGGGAAGGTAAAATCACTATAAAATGCACAGGAAAGGTTTATCTTTGGATTTATTTGCAAATTTTGGCTTCCCCCATTGAAGTCATAGTGGAAAAATTTACAGTACAAATGCTATGAATATTATTCTGTGTCTTTTCTGCAGAAAATCTGCAGTAAATTGAATGAGAATGTACATTTAAGACTTCTTTTTAAAGGGGTTGTCTCACTACAAGGACTGCTTTTTATGTTAAAGATCTTGCAAAAACAAGTCACTTTGCAATATATGTCCATTAACAGTGTCCTTCCTATTCTGAGATATCCCCTCTTGTATGGGCTGCATCAACTCCTCAGGTCTCTATAGCTACAGACCTGTTCACTCTCTCATGATAGGCTGCCAGCGCTGGTTGCCTAGTAGAAGCCAGTAAACACACCCCTGAATTCAAATTGAAACCAAGAAAACAAGACTGAGGTAAGATGAATCAATGTAGTGAGACAACCCCTTTAAGATTAAAATATAAAATCCACTAAGAAGGATTTATCAAGTAAGTTAATAGGAAAGGCCTGACCAGTAGTGAGGAGAAATGGCAGCTGAGTTTCTAAGGTACTCTAGCTACATCGCCTTGCATTGGCAACAAGAAGTCCACACTGAATAAATATACATAAGGACTGCACTTAATATTGACTGTTATCATTTCAAGAATTTCTGGTGGAAAAAGAAACATTCCAGCAAATGGGGATTCCATTGCATCCTCTACTTCTGTTCTTGGCCCATCTGTTACCAGAAATCAATACGATGTCTCCGGTGGGACAGTCTCTTTGGAAATGAGGGATGAATGGCTATATTCATCCTTGACATCATTTCTTTAATAAGATCGTGTGAGTAGTCTTTATTCCGTAACTCACTCCCTGCATCAATTTCTTATTTAAAAAAGAATCATGCTGGATATATTGCTGGAGGCTTTTAATTACTTTTAGACCCAAACGTGTGCCAAATATTGTGTGTTATATTTTTCTTCATGGCAAGCAGTATGCTCCTGAATTCTTCATAGGGCTCGAGAACATGGCTGTCATAGGCTGAAGACACACATGCAATTTTTGATGCAGTTTTGAGAGAAATATGTGGGCGTATACAAAACAGAGAAGTATTAGGCAGTATCTACACAACAAAGGACAAAATACTCATCAGAGTCTGAATTCTAAAACCACCTGGGCCCATCTACACGGCAAGGATTTATAGTCTGGTTTTAACACTGTTTTCAGGTTTTGAAACAGTTTAAAAACCAACTGTAAACCATCCTCAATAAACCGGTAGTATACAGTACATGGCTTGGATTTTTTCAGGTCTGATTTCCAAACCGACTGTTTTGCAAAAAACTTGGAACATGCACATGTTTCCTTCAAATTTCCGTCTGAAAATTTACTATGGAAGTCAATGGGAAGGCGTAAAATCCGAACAGAAAGTCAGTAAACTGTTTCTAGCACTGATTTTTGCGTGGATCCAACCAGAAAAAATGCAATAATGCTCTATGATGCACTATAGGTCCCACCTATAGCGGGTGTCTTATCACAGGTCCTTTTGAAGATTCTTCACTTTCTTATAACATTATTTGACACATTGGCCTTTTATTTAAAAAAAAATCAATTGGAAATTGGTTTATAAAGCATTAAAAAATGTAGAAAAATGAAAATGAAGACACAAAGAAAGAAAAATAATATTCATTTTTTATAACAAAGGACACGGTAGCTATGATATAACCTAAATGGCCACTGCAAGCTTTGGGAGTGACTACTGTGTGGAGTAATGAAAATCACATGGTTTCCTGTACCAATCATGAAAGAACTGCACTCACTACACTACTACGCAGTCTGTCTGATAAACAATCTGAAAACTGATGGAAAATCCGGGCCAAACTCAGTGCACAAATCAGTGACAAAAAAACAAACACTGAGTAAAAACGGTTTTTGTGTAAAATCAGTTCAAAATACTCGTCGGACAAATGTTTTTTCTGAATTCTGATTCAAAATCTTACAGTATTTTGTCCTTTTCTGTGTGGATGCAGCTTAGGCGTTTATTTATACCTTGGGCAACTTGCTCAATCGAATAGTAATGGCGTCATCAATTGATTGTAAGCCAGCATGATGCACCACACGTAACTGTATGACTGGCACCTTATAGTAAGTCTATAAGGCGTCTATAATAAGTCTTATCTATGTCCAAGTGTAACACTAGCAATCATCCCCCTTATGAATAGTAGATGTGTGAGTGGTTGTTTATCAATAATTTTGCATGTGGGCAATCTTCCCTTTGTGGTATGTGACTTTTCTGCATACTGGTGTGAACTGGTTTTTATCCAGTGTGTAGTTTTTGTAACTAAGCAATCCCCCCCACTCCAAACCCGTAAGCAATTGTTCATCAGTAATCTGCACCTGTGCAACTTCTCGCATATAGCACTGGGGCTTTTATTGCCTTCTACTGGGAATGGTTTTTACCCAGCCATTGAGCTGTGAGTATGGCTGTGTGGCTATGATTCTCTTTTATCATTGAATAAAAAAAACAGAGCATACAGTATACAAAGTGTTTTGTGCGTGATCTGCACTTCATCAGGTCTAACATATCATGTCAGTGCTTCTTGATGAGGTGTTAGACTTGATGAAACAAAACTCGTTACCTGTACACTGTGAACTTTTTATGATTTTTTTAAAAGAACAAGTTTTTCAGTTTCTTAGGGTATGTTCACAAGGCGTGTTGTGGCGCATATAGTATGCACCACAATACACCGGGTGTTTTGGAGCGACGAGCTGATCAGCGCGTAATTCCAAAGCACGAGTGGGGAGAGGGGGGCGGCCAGGCGCCTGCTCCATAGACATTAATTGTTAGCGGCGCATATTCGCCGCTAAAAATTGACACGTCAATTTTCCTCGATCATGTTGTACGCGTGGGGGGACGACATGTAATCTATAGCTCTCTATGAGAGATATGGATTACCGTAATTGTGGCACGCATCTTGCCGCGTATAAAGCAAAATACGCGGCGAAATGCGCGCCGCAATATGCTGTGTGAACATACCATTAGAGAACCAGTTCCAGACTTCAAAATTGTCTGGCGTCACAATGATTAGGAGTACAAAGAAAAATGAATGGTGCCTACAGTAAACATGGTAGTGTCCATATGTGGGGCTACATGAGCACTGGTAGTGTTGGGGAGTTTCATGTCATTGATGCTATCAGGAACTCACAGATGCACTTCTCTATATTGTCAGAGAAGATTCACTCTGTTCCCTTGGTAGTTATGCACATATCGAACATGACAATGATTCAAACATACATCTAAGGCCAGAGTTGTATTTCTGAAGAAGAACAGGGTGAAAGTGACTCAGTGGTCAAGTATATTCTCCAGGACTGAACGCAATAAAAAAATCTACGGCAAATTCTGAAGAGCCAATTTAAGCATCACTCTCCATACCATGTCGAGAAGTTGATCTTAAAGTAAGTAAAAATGATAGACGTTTCAGTATCTCGCCAATGTGTTCATTCCATGCCTAGAAGACTTGGTGCTGTCCTTCAAAATCATGGAGGTCATACAAAATACTAGATGGGGCAGGTTTGGATGTGGGGTGTATTCATTTTCGCCTCAACTAATTTGTGTAAAATTGAAGAGTTTGTAATTTAAGTTATATTATTAACCTAAATTTCATGTTTTGCGTTCTATGAAACTCAGTTTTTTTAATCAGTTTCTCATTAAATACAAGAACAATTGTCAACATTTTGAGAAAACTAAGTTTTCAAGAGGGAGGGTGTACTCATTTATTCTGACCACTGTATATGACAGTTTTTTCCATACCTGTGTCAGAGAATGTATGGCAGCACATGTAGATTCAATACACTACTGTGCAGACGTTTACAAGGTTCTAAAGAAATTAATGCAACAGCTAAAATATATGCTGAAAACATTAAACAAGGTAAGTCCTACCAAGAGTCCAAGAGTCCATGAGGTACATGTCTAATTTGGCCAATTACCACTAATCATTTACCACCTTACACAGGCATTCTGTTCTGTTATATGATAAACAAGTTGTTTATATGCTCATTATACCAATCCTATAGATTCTGTCAGATTTAATGGAAAGAATTGCACTGCATGCCACTAAGCAGGTGTGAACAGAGCCTCATTGGTATGATCAGCTTAAATCTTCTGACCATTCATAATGCACAGCTATATGCAAGTTACACTAAGCAAATTTATAGATAAAAAACTTGTTATCAAGCAAAACCTTTAAAAATCTGCTACACTAGAAGAAATCTATCTGCTCACAGAAGAAAATATGGTCTGTTTGGTAACTAGTGTTAGTTCACCATTTACATGATCAATAATACACATGCCCATTTTACTTCTGATAAATATGAAAACCTTTAATACAAAGAGGGTCAGGGAAATATACATTAAAGTAAAATTGGTGTATTATGTGTATGGTAGCAAACTACATGAGCAAATCAAGTAAAATATGCTATTTTAGTGGCAATGGAGAATAAAACATCACTATGACCCATCCATCATTATGTTGATGCTGCTCTAAGGAAACACAGTATAAACTTGCAACAGCTAGCGTATTTCCATGAACCTGGGAAATCACTAAAGGTTACATGTACTATTTGTCATGCGAGGGGGGGAGCTTTAAACAATGTACATTGCAAGAAGCAGCCCTTTTAATTAGAAGACATCTGCTGTAATGAGACAACTCCCCTTTAAATCTTCTGCCCATCATAATGCACGCTATTGAAGTTACACTAAGAAAAATTTATATTAAAAAACTTTTTATAAGAAAAAACCTTTAAAAATCTGCTACACTAGAAGAAATCTATCTGCTCACAGAAGAAAATATGTGACATGTTGCTACTAGTGTTATACCATTTACATGAGTCAATACATCAACATAGCCCATTTTACTTCTGATAAATATGAAAACCTTTAATACAAAGAGGGTCAGGGAAATATACATTAAAGTAAAATTGGTGTATTATGTGTATGGTAGCAAACTACATGACCAAATCAAGTAAAAAAGCTATTTTAGTGGCAATGGAGAATAAAACATCACTATGACCCATCCATCATTATGTTGATGCTGCTCTAAGGAAACACAGTATAAAATGCAATCAGCTCTGTATTTCCATGAACCTAGGTGAAATCACAAAGGTTACATGTACTATTTTTTGTTCGGGGGGCAAGCTTTAAAAAATGTATTTTGCACCCTTTTTAAATTTTAGAAATCTGCTGTACACAACTTTCATTGAGGGTTATTTATAAAAAGTAAAATATCATTCTACATAGGTTTATATGCTGAACAGACAGAAGCCATGCAAGGCTGGGGTGAAGGGTAGGAAGAGTAACAGCAACTTAGATTTTAAAAAAGTAAAAGGTTTTTAAGTTTTTGTGTTCAACCAGTTGGGCTTTGTTACCAAGCTGCTGTCTATGCAGTAGGTGACGGGTCTGAAGGTGCTAATCATGCTATAGTTGACTGGATCTGAGGATTCTGTCTATGCTATAGGTGACAGCATCTGAAGATGCTGATTATGCTGTAGGTGATGGGGTCTGAGGTTGCTGATTATGCTGTACGTGTCAGCATCTGAAGGTGCTGATTATGCTGTAGGTCAGTGTTCCCCAACTCCAGTCCTCAAGGCACACCAACAGGTCATGTTTTCAGGATCTCCCACAGAATGCACTGATGATAATGATATCACCTGTGCAGAATGCACTGACAATAATATCACCTGTGCAGAATGCACTGACAATAATGATATCACCTGTGCAGAATGCACTGACAATAATGTATTACTCTGTGCAGATGCATCTGAGCATAATGAGTGATCACGATGCGAATGCATGACGACATAATGGTGATATCACTGTAGGCGGGAATTGCACTGACAAGTAGAGTTCATCTAGTGTGCAGTATGAACTGACACATAACTGTGACTTCATCCTGTGCAAATGCACTGACCATAATGATGTCACCTTTGGGGAATGCCTGACAATAATTTATATCACCTGTAGGAATGCACTGACATATTATTACACCTGTGCAGAATGCACTGACAGTAATGATATCACCTGTGCAGAATGCACTGACAATAATATTACCTGTGCAGAATGTACTGACAATAATGATATCACCTGTGCAGAATGCACTGACAATAATGACTTCACCTGTGCAATGCTAAGGAAAGCCAGAAAACATGACCTGTTGGTGTGCCTTGAGGACTAGGGTTGGGAACCTCTGCTGTAGGTGGCAAGATCTGAGGATGCTGATTATGCTGTAGGAGATGGGATCTGAGGATTCTGACTATGCTTTAGGTGACGAGTCTAAGGATGCTGATCATGCTGTAGGTGACGGAGGTCTATGAATGGTGATTATGCTGTAGGAGACGGGATCTTTGGATGCTGTTTTCGTTATAGGTGACTGTAGGTTCCAGGGTCTGAGGATGTTGACAGTGATGGAACTACAGCCATAGCAGCTGCTCTACTATGGCACATCCTTCCTCAAATCTGTAGTGCACCATTTAGTATTCATACTGACCTAGGAACTTTAGAAAGCTGTAGGGCCAAATGCGGATTAGTGTTTTTGCATTTTACAGGTTTCCCCTCTGAACTATGTCAGACTCGTTGGACTCTGTCGAACCACTTTTGGATCCGTTTCTTTAATACAATTGTCAACAAGGGAAGTTCCCGGAAGCATTTATTTTTTCCAGTGTTAATAAAAGAAGTGTCTGACAGACGTCTCTCTATTACTAGCACTGGGGCTTGGTGCCAGCCTTGGGGTAGCAAAAAACTACTAGTTACCAGCACTAGTAATATAGAGGAGTCTGTCTAACATCTATATTATTAACACTGGATTGAAATGGTAAAAGAAACACACTGACACAACAAAAAATGCTTTATTTATTTTAAAAACACTTCTAAACACAAGGCTTCACTGAACTTTTTATTAAAAAAATGGATCCTACTATAGAGCTGCCATAACCAAATAAATCCATAATAGTCCAACAGGAAAATCTGCAGAAAAAAAACAGAAACTAAAAGTTTGACAGGAAGTTGTTAGGACTGCACAATATCAATCTGAAGGGTACAGACCATAGTCATAGCACAATCTTCAGAGGGTTAGTTCTTTGTTTCACCTCGCCTTGCTAAGAGACTGTTCCTCTAAGTTATGGCTTGTACCCACTCTCCCACCCATGGGAAGTTTGTCCAGAGGTGGGCTGGAAAAGTGAGAAATCAAAGATATTTGTGTGCAAATTCTGCAGGGAATAGAGGTGGCTGAGAGAAGTCATCATTGAGGTTTGGGCCAGACAGAGAAAAAAAGGCAAAAGCAACGCCACCTGTCCCTAGATGTAACTGCACTGTAATCACTTATATAATCACTGCTATATATGGTCATTGTATGGCAATAATATTGGTCTTTGTATACTGCTCTTTATTTAGTTATAGTGTAGTGGTATAATTCAGCCACTATGTGGTAGTAATTTGTGGTTGTGTTCTGGTGCTATATGCGGGTCCTTATGTAGTAGCGTTATGCGTTATTGGTAATGTTGGTCCTGGTATAGTGGGATAGTTTGGTAGCAGTATAATGGTGGTATGTACGGTGAGACATTTTCTTCTTGTATTATCTAGTAATTGCATGACTATTATTAACAGGTATCGGTAAATGTTCATGGTCAGGGAAGCAGCTTACGGGAGGGGTGGGAGGGCGTTGGAACCAAAAGTTTGCTATGGGGCCCAAGCTTCTCTAATTATGCTGCTGGATACTGACTATGCTGTGGGTAACAGGATCTGAGAATGACAATGGTGCTGTAAGTGGTGGGGTCCGAGGATTCGGATTATGCTGTAGGTGATGGGATCTAAGGATGATGATTATGCTGTAGATGATGGAATGCGAGAATGCTAATTATGCTGTAGGTGACGGGATCTGAGGATGCTGGTAAGAATTTTACAAGATCAACCTAATAGTATACCTAATATCTACACGCCAAAAGAACAGACCAAGAAAATGTTTTTAAAACTAAGCTGCTATTGCTAACTCTTAAAGTGATGCATAGCAGTGTTATATAGCAGATGTTATGTAGAAATAAAGACATATTAGTAGTGCCAAATAGTGGATAGTCACTACCTTGTTTTAACTCTGCCCTTGACTTTAACCCCTCAGCCCAGTACTCCTGTTAGGGGTCCTTTGAGGTCCACACCCTCAGACTCTTTCAGCCATTTTCCATCAGAGTCGCAGTTGTCTACAGACCCCCCCCGGCTCTCCCCGCCAGTTTCTGGATCATTTTGCCGCCTGGCTCCCACACTTCCTCTCTTCTGAAATGCCCACTCTCATCATGGGTGATTTCAACATCCCCATTGATGACCCCATGTCTCCTTCTGCCTCACAGTTTCTTTCATTAACCTCCTCTCATGGCCTCTCGCAGTGTACGGACTCCCCAACCCACAAGGATGGGAACTCTCTGGATCTGGTCTTCTGTCATCTTTCCTCAATTTCTAACTTCACTAATTCTCCTTATGCTCTCTCTGACCACAACCTTATCTCCTTCATTATCACTAATTCTCAGCCTTCTCTGGACAAACCTGCCCATCATCCATTCAGAAATATCCGCTCCATTAATACTCAGGAACTCACAGACACCATACAGTCCTCACTGCCCCCAATCTCCTCCCTCTCCTGTCCAGACCAGGCTGTCAAACGTTACAATGAAACTCTCACAACCACCCTGGACATGTTGGCACCACTCACACACCGCACCACCAGAGTCAGACGCCCGCAGCCTTGGCACACACCTCAGACTCGTTTTCTCCAGCGATGTTCCAGGTGTGCTGAGCGGCTGTGGAGAAAGTCAAAGCTACCTGCAGACTTTCTCCACTACAAATTCATGCTCAGGACTTATCACACTGCCCTTCACTGCGCCAAACAAAAAATATTTCACCTCCCTCATCTCCACACTACACAACACCCCACCTTCCACTCCCTCCTAAGGCCTAAGGCTCAGGCCCCGGCCACTGACCTCTGTGCTGAAGACCTGGCCACTCACTTCAAAGAAAAAAATTGAAAATATCCGCAAAAACATCACATCAAAATTCCCCAAATAATACCCATCCTGTCCCTCCCCGCACGTCCTCTAATCTACTCGCAGCCCTGACCCGACGACAGAGGAAGAAAGTGTCCAGGTTTCTCCTGTCTGCTCGCCCACCACCTTTTCTACTGACCCCATTCCATCCCACCTCGTTCATTCTATTTCTCCAGCTGTCCTCTCTCACCTTACTGCTATCTGTAACCTCTCTCTCTCCACTGGGATCTTTCCATCTTCCTTCAAACACGCCATCATAACCCCTTTTACTAAAAAAACCCTCTCTGGACCCGTCTTGTGCTGATAACTACTAGTGTTGAGCGATTTTTACGACAAAGTTGAAATCGGCAAGGTTTTTATGGTGATCGAAATTTCCAGATCATGCGATAATTAAGGTTAAAATCTTTGCATCATCTATTAAGATCGCGCCTTTTTTGGCGCTTCCTGTAATTTGGCGGCCAGCAAAAACAGATTACAGAATAGAGCAAGGGTGAGATGTGTGTGCGACGTCATGACTGGGATGTGTTTTGGTTGCGATTGGCTGGAAAAATCACATGACTCTCGTTTTACATAGAACAGCGTTTCCTGTTTCAGCCTCAGTGGGCTCTCAGCGTCTCATAGGGATAGGACCTTGCGCTCTGCCTGTGGCCAAACAGCTCAGAAATTAGTCTATTTCTGCACAGAGAAACCTCTACTATTAGCTGTGATCCTTCCAATTTAGTTAGATTAGAGATTTGAAGATTTATGTAGTTAGCTAGAGAATTTTAAGCAGCATCTACCGCTGTAAATTCAGGGCGGGGGGAGCGGGGGGCCCCCCCGGGGGCGAACACAGACAAGCTCTATCTATAAAGAACCTGGATAAAGTTCCCAAGACTTAGTGTAGACATTGTAGTGGAATATCTTTATTATTACCAGTTTGCTATTGAAATATTTCCTGGATATTGGGCAGCCTAAACTTATATTGGATACACATCTTTTCTAGTAACTGCAGGTTTTTTTTGGGAAGCTGAAAAATTCCACTTTTATTATCAGTTTTACTTTTCCAGAAGGGTTTCTTTTTCAATTTTCCCCTTTTTAACCCCCTGGGGTTGTTAAATTTTACCCAACCTTGCAGTTAAATTAAAATCCAGAAAACCTTTTTCCCGGCACGGGTTTGTTTTTTTCCCAAAAAAATCCCCTTTGTACCCTTTTGAAAAACATCACAGTTACGTGTTTTTTATTTTGGGGCACCCAGCTTTGGGTTAAATTGACGCGCATTACGAAATTTTTAAAACAGCAATTCTATACCCCCCACAGGTGAATTAAAAGGGTGAAAAAAAAAAATCCGTTTTATTAACCAAAACATAACTTTTACGTTTTTTTTTACTTTTGCGCCCCCGGGAAATGTTCATTGGGCAGCATCTACGTAAATCTTAAAACAGAAATTTCTTTATTCACCACAGGTAAAATTAAAAAGGTGCAAAAAATTTAAGGGGTTTATTATCCCAAAAAAATAACAGTTCGTGTTTTTTGACTTTTGCCCCCCCCAGCTTTGTTCATTGACGCTGACCCACGTAAATTTTAAAAAAGCAATTTTTATACCCACCACAGGTAAAATTAAAAGGGTTTTCCAAAAAATTCCCCGTTTATTATCCCAAAACATAACAGTTACGGGGTTTTTTGATTTTTTGCGCCCCCCCCCCATTTTTTTCATTGACGCAGCTTTCCAAAAACGGTAAACCCTTAAAAAACCGAAATTCCCTTTTTCACCACAGGGGGAATTTGAAAAGGTGAAAAAAATACCGTTTTTTTATACAAAACCCATAACAAGTTACTGTTTTTTGTTTTTTGGGCGCCCCCCGCTTTGTTAAATTGACGCGCACCCACGTAAATTTTAAAAAAGGGGCTTTTCTATATCCCCCACAGGTGAATTAAAAGGGTGAAAAAAATACCGGGAATTATCCCAAAACAAAAACAGATCCCAAAACAAAACCCAGACCCCTTTTTCCCGGGCATTTTTTAACCTGGGGGTCAGACGGGTTTAAGGGGTTTAATACTGCGGTCCAGGACAGGTTGGGTCAAGGGTCCAGTAAAACAAAAAATGGGGGTTTTAAAAGACCCCTTTTTTGGGGCCCATTTTTTTAAAATTTCGGGGGGTCATGCGGTTTTGGGGCTCATGCTGCTTCCACGGACAGGAATTAAAAATGTCCAGTTCAGGTAACATGATGGTTCAAATCTTTCTGCCTTCTGGAAATTTTTTAATTTGTGGGGGGTTGCGGGTTTTAAGGGTCAGGCTGTGGTAAAAAAGACGGGGATATAAATGGTCTGTGATTTTTTTTTCTGGGGACTTTAAAACCCAAAGGTGTGTTGCCTAAGATGTAGCACGTACCCAATTTAAATGTTGTGGATGTTAATTTAAAGTTTCCCTCCAGCCTTTTTTGGGTGTAATAATAAGGTGTTGTTGTTTCCCCCCATGATTTTTAATGGCCTCGCTCTAATCGCGCCCCACTATCAAAAAACCCCTTATCTTTTGGGGGCCGACTATCGACTATCGATCGATTCGATAGCCAACGCATCGCTCAACCCCAAATAATATGCCCAGCTCAAACCCTCCCCTTCATCCCCTTAAACCCCGGGAAACCGTTTGGGTCTACTCTCCCCTTAACCCGATTTCTCCTGCTAACCTCTCTTCTTGACCCCGCTGCAACCCGGTTCCGCCCCCTACACCCCCAACGGAAACTCCCTTATTTAAAAAGGCTAAAATGACCCCCTAAACAGCAAAATTTTCAGGGGTAAATACTCTTTGTTTTTTATTTTGGGAATCTCTCTGCAGCATTTGCCCTTTGGGATCCCCAAAACTTCTCCTCAGCATGCTCACACCATTGGCCCCAGGACACCGCTCTCAATTGGTTTTCGGCCCAAACCTCTCTGCCCGCCCCTTCGGGTGTCTCATTTTTGGTTCGCCCTCCTCTCCTTTTCCTTTCTTGCGTTGGAGTTCCTCAGGGATCATTTTAAAAATTTCCCCCTTTCTTTTCTTTGTACACCCCCCTTTTTGGAAAAAAACCATCAGTAGTTTTTGGCCCTTCCCCATACCTTCTCTTTGGGGATGAACCCCCAAATTTTTACACCTCCCCCCCTTTGACATCACCCCACCCTTGTTTACAAAAAAACCAGTGAACTGCCCTGTCCGCTGTTTTTTGACATCATTCCTTTTCCATCTGAAACAAAAACCTCACTAAGACTGAACTTTTTTGTTTTTCCCCCGCCTTTATAAAAACCCCCCCCCCGCCCCTGTTTATTTCTGTTTCTGTATGGGGTTCCCCAACCATTTCTCCTGGCAGAAGGCCCACTGTCTGGGGGTTTTTTTTGATTTGATCTCCCTTCCCCCCAAAACTTTATACCAACCCCTTCCCCGTTTTCCCTGTCCCCTGCACCTCAAGAATATCCCCCAAAACCCTCCATTTCACTGGGGGAAAAAAGACTAAAAACTCTTTTATGCTCTTATTCTTTTTCATCTTGTTTCCCTGAAAACTCCTTGCTTATGGGTCCCTCTCTGCGAATTTCCCCCCTCTCCAATCTGTCCAGAATGCAGCGCCAGGTTTTGTCTTTTTCCACCGGGCTATACTGATGCCTCTACCCTGGGGGCCCAGCCCACTGCACTGGTTGCCCATTTCCCGTACAGGATACAGTAAAAAATCCAGCAACTCCAAACCCCTAAAAACTCTCAACAGCGTGCTCCTCCCTACATTTTCCCCCCTAGTCCCCTGTCTACCACCCCACCCCCGCCCCTCCGCTCGGTGAAGGGTATCCCGACACATTCCTCAAAAAAAACCCAACCTTTCCCCTGCCCCCCCTAAAAGAAAATTTTACACCCCCGCGGCACCAATTCCCTGGAATAGCCCTTTTCCGCGGGGATCAGGACAATTTCCCCCCCTCCCGTTTTTTTAGGGGCCCCGAAAATACCCTCTTCTCGGTCTGGGGCCCCCAAAAATCCCTAACTGCTTTTCACACACAAACCGTCCACTCCCTGCACTTTGGGGCCCCAACAAGGGGACTTTTTCGTATATAGATGTTTCAGTCTGGGTTGGCCAAAGGTTTTATCCATTTTTTATGTAAACCCCCCCCCTAATTTTTGAAACATTGGGGGCCGGGCCTTTTTAAACTTGGACTTCTTTTCCGTATGTTTCAACCCCCCTAAAAACCCTAATAGATTGTAAGCTCTCACGGAAACAGGGGCCCCCCACAAACCCTTTTGTCTTATTTGTAAGTTTCTTCAAAGTGTAATGCTGTTTTTTAACCCTTTAATTTTTAAAGTGCTGGGGGGAAAAAAAGTTGGGGCCCATAGAAATTTAAAAATTATTAATTTTTTATTAAATTTTTTTAAAGAGGGGCCCACTAATTTGTTTCTTTAGTGTTGGCTGCTCCACCAGAGTACCATTACCATATGATTCTCCAGTGGGCCTCACAGCATGATACAGTAATGTGCTCCTAATATAGCAGGGCTCAAAAGGTCTTACAAAGAGTATTTAAAAATGAATGTGCCCAAAGTTTTTGGACCCCCAAATTTTTTCTTGAAGGCTTTAAAAACTTCAGTCCAACACTGATGGTGGAAGATAGGAATTGGTAATGGATGGAGAGCTCAGATGTTTTGGTATTATGGGGCCCCAAAAATTTCTTGCCCCCGAGCGGGGAATGGCCTTTTAGTAAAAAATTTTTTTGCCCCGGGGGGAGACAGCCCGTAGAGAGGTGGAGAAACTTTTGTTGTAACCTTTAAGGGCCTTTTTTGGAAAATTTTTTGGCACCCTTTTATACAGGACAAAGGGGGGAAAAGGTCCTTTAATTATCAGGGCCATTTTCCCGGGTTTTTAAGAAGGGCAATTTTTCCCCGCGTGTATAATACTTTTTATATTAAATTTAGTACATTAGCCCATTTAGGAAAAAATAGGGTAAAATACAAAAGTTTCATCCACTGGCCCCACAGGGGCGTTCCCCTTATTGGAGTTATTTTCTTTCTTCATTTTGTCAGTGCTAATAAGACTGCCATGAATACTTCTTACATCCATGACTTATCTCTGCAGAGATTGGCTTCAGTTAGTAATTGTGCTTACATAATGACAATTTTACCAGTTTGTGTGCCTCCATGGCCATACCTTCCAACTTTTAATAAATGAAAAAGGAACACACAAAGGGTTGTGTGCATTGCAGCAGATGCCTCTAACCATGTCCAATTCATACCCACACTAAAAACATCCAACTGCACGCAGACTACTGATAAAAAAAAAAACTCTACAAAGCACTACTTTTCAGGCAATGCAAGTCATAACTGCAGGTGGGGGGGTTTCCGGGGGGGTATGTACCCCAAAGCGTGTAACATGCTCCTATTGGATTGGAAGCTGGTGGGTTTCTCTGATTTGTCCTCAACCTCTGGGTCCCTTCAAAATTGAAATGGCTGCTTTGGCTATAATAACGCCCATGCTCCAAACCAATCCCTGGAAGCAGATGTCATTGGAAAGAAGGATCAGGCAGTTTAATTTGAACATATTTTTAAAAATTTGGGTTTTTTGGGAAAGGGCTTATGCCCCGCAGAATCAAAAAAAGCAGGAAAAATTTCCCCCCTCCAAAATTTTGGGAAACATGCTTACAGTACTTGGCTGAGCCAATCTTTGA